>JAUMHM010087504.1:0-10326 GCA_032362435.1 Melikaiella ostensackeni | reverse complement strand
ATGTCACAGTTGTGAAGTATTATGATTTATCGTTGGTTAATATCTCAGTCGAAAATTATTAAAAACATTTTTTTATTCGAAATGTAATAAAATAAATTTCTTAATGACAAATTTGTTGTGTAACATAATTACACTCATAATGTTTATCTACATATTTTAGTTTGTTGTAAAATTGGTTTTGTATTAAATTTCCTTCTTCTGAGAAATCAAGAAGACTTTTGACATCCATAAATAAACAAAAAATAAAACTAATAAAGTGTGCTACTTTTCCGCACTGTAGTACTGTATAACAGCTTGATTTGATTAAAAAACGACGTATTGATGAAAACAAGATGTATTCATGAAAATTCGACGTTTTGATGATAAAACGATGTTTTGATTAAGATGCAAAGTTTTTATGGAAACAGGATATTCTGATGAAAACATAATGTTTTGATGAAAACACGATTTTTTTATGAATACACGATATTTTGATGAAAACGTGATGTTTTGATGAATACAACATGTAATGATGAAAACACGATGTTTTGTTGAAAACACGACGTTCTGATGAAAACGAAGGGGTTTTGATGAAATCAGAATATTTTCAAGAAAACACGATGTTTTGACGACAGCACGATGCTTTGATGGAAACACGATGTTTTGATACAAAATCGATGTTTTGATGAAAACACGATATTTTGACGAAATTCCCGGATTTTTAACACTCGTGTTTTTGCCAAAAAGCAATTTGAAACTCCCGGAGTTTGAATCTCCCGCAGTTTGAAACGCACGGAGTTTGAAACAACATATTTTCTTTAAAAGCAGTTTGTAACTCTCGGAGTTTCAAACTCTCCGAGATTGAAACGCGTAAAGATTTGAAACGCCCGGAAATGTAAACGCCGGGATATTGAAACTGCCAGAGTTTGAATCAGCCGGAGTTTGAATCTCCCAGAATTTGTAGCGAACGGATTTTGAAACTCCCGAAGTTTGAATCTCCCAGACTTTGTAACGCATGAAGCTTGAATCTCCAGGAGTATGAAATTCCCGAATACACGATTATTTGGCGGAAAGACGATTTTTCGACGAAAGCACGATGATTTGATAAAAACACGTATTTTTGATGAAAACACGATGTTTCCATGAAGGCACGTTCTTTTGATGTAAATAACGATGTCTTGATTAATACACGATGTTGTTATGAAAAAATGTCGAGGTAATGAAATCACGATGTTTTGATGAAAACACGATGTTTTTATTAAAACATGATTTTTTGATTGAAAAACGTTCTTTTGATAAAAGCATAACGATTTGAGGAAAACACGATTTATTTATTAAAAATGTATTTTTAATATTTATTTATTTTTATTTATCATTTATTTATTAAAAATGATTTATTAAAGATAATGATTTGATGAAATCACGATGTTTTAATGGAAGCAAGATTTTTTGATGAAAATCCGATTTTTCGATTAAAACACGCTGTTTCTAGGAAAACGCGATTTTTGGTTGAAAACATGATGTTTTTATGGAGACACGTTTCTTTGATGAAAGCATGATTTCCTGATGAAGACGCGATGTTTCGATGAGAACAAGATGTTTCGATAAAAACAGGATGTTCTGATAAAAACATGATGTTTTGATGAAAAAGGTTTTATTCTCCCGGAGTTTGAAACTCCCGAAGGGTTTTCATAAAAAATTGTCTTTTCATCAAAACATAGTGTTTTCATCGAAACATTGTGCTTTCTTCAAATCAACGTGGGTTCATCAAAACAACGTGTTTTCATCCAAATATCGTGTTTTCATCAAATTATCCTGTTCTCATCAACTTATCGTGCTTTCATCAAAATATCGTGTATCCATCGAAACATCGTGTTTTCATCCTGTTGAGATTGAGAAAACAGAGCGAGAGACTTCGTGTTTGTAGCTCTACATATACGAGAGTTGGTGTATATGAATAAGTGCTCAAACACTTATGTATCAAAAGACGAGAGATTCGTGTGTATATGTGTAACGAGTTTGGCTGTGTAGTAAGCCAGAAACCGGGAATCGAACATCATCTCTATCGTGTTCTGCTATAAATTATACTCTTGTTCGAATTAATGTTAGTAGCGTCAAAAGGACGTTTTACAAAAGCTGTCATTATCATAATTACATTTAAACACGAGCTCTAATAAATTCTGTTGTTTGTTAATTAAATAATTATTGAAACCAGTGAACTATACCTCACAACATTTCGCATAGTTAAAACATCCTTTCATAAAAAAAAAAACAAGGAACTCGATCAAAACATAGGGCTTGCACCACCTCTAAATATCATTTTTTTCGACCAAAAATAAATGCACTTGTTTTTTTGTGGTTTCGAACAAACTGCCGAGCAAAATGGATAAAAATTTGGAAAGAAAATTGTCCAGTGCATTCTTGGACCACACTAGGCTACATGCAATAACCGTTTACAGATTTATAGCGCTCCGCTTTGTCGGCTCCGAAGACCTTGTGCAAAGTGTTTCGAATTTCAAATTTTGAAATATATACCATATTTCGATAGGAAATTTCATTAGTATATGTAGTATATGTAATTTTAACATGGGCGTTACACTACAGCTGACACCCCGCCCAGGCGTGTGACGTAATACTTGAACAGCCCCTTAGGAGCCGACAAAACGAAGCGCTACAAGTTTGTACCCGGTTACTGAATGTAGCCCCCTAATTGCAGAATAAATGGAAAATGAAGGTGGTGTGGCCCTTTTTAAAAATAACCCATTTTTCTGATCTAAAAATTAATAAAATACAAAAATAAACCTATGTCATACATATATGTACTCACCGAAGTTATTTCCGGACATTTTAGTTTCTGATTCTTCTGTACTTTCTTCGATGTTTCCGTCACAAAAGCCCAAAAGGAAGTAATGATGCAAAAGGACTATCCTCCGGTAATAAATGAATGTACCTGAGTAATCACTCCAACATAAACCAGAAGGGGAAGAATTATGCCCATTCTTAAAAACATATCCTAGCTACAAGGAAAATATATTCTCTCAGGACTTTTCCATGACTTTTCCAGGTTTTCCAGGTCTAGTTTTGAAAAAATTCCTGGTCAATTTTTTCAATAATCCCGTCAATTCTGATCAATTTCAATACATTCTACTGGTCGCAAACTAATGAGCCAAACATTTCTTGTACAACTATAATTTATTTCACATAGTTCGGCATAGAAAAGTATGAAGAACAAAGAATTAATATTTTTAATAAACAATAGTGAACTTTATTAATATTGTATAAAAATTACAAAGTTTCTAAGAAGAATAGTGCAGATCTTCAAAAACAAAATAAAATTTAAATTTTTATATAGTGTTTTGTACAAATGTACAAATTTATACAAAAATTTAAAAATAATTACTCCATTGTATAAAATTTTTACGAAAGCGTTTATAGATCTTCAAACTAGATATATATTTTTTCATATGGGGCATCATTTTTGAAGATTACCCACCCCGAAATAAAAAGTTGTCGGATCGGGCTAAAAAGTGGACCAGTTATGAGATATTAGATGCTACTTTTCACACAAAAAATTAATTCATTAAGACAAATATTTATTACAGTGGAGGGGGTACAATGTTTGGGGTTTTGATGCAAAGCCTTATATTCAAACATTTGTAACTTCTTTCCTAATGCGTCTAACAAAATTTCACTCGTAATGTTTTGGATAAAATTTTTTACCAACTTACAGAAGTGCAATTTTTGGGCTTTTGGTTCAAGCCTTATTTTCAAACATTTGTAATGTTTTCCCTTATGCGTCAAACAAGATTTCCCCTGAAATGTTTTTCATAGATTTTGTTACCATTTTTCAGTAAATCATAACAGCTTTCGGAAAAAATTTAAATTCACCCTTATTTTTTAACATGAAGAATAAATTTGACTTTTTCAAATTTTGACACTTTTCATTTTTTTGAAACTAGTTTTGAAAGAAAGTTGAGATTTTTTCGTACAAGAACCTTAATTTCCAAAATGGTATTTTGGACTTTCTTTTAAAATCATACAGCAGTAAATCGGAATTGCACACCACCAACATTGTGAGCACCACGCACAGACGGCACTGGCAAGGTGAAAATTTTATTACCATACCAGCATACCTGAAACATGAAATGAACAGACAACACTGGTTCTAACTGACAATGCTCATAAGGACAATGGACAATTCTTACAATGAAAAGATGACACAAAACTGTTTCGAGAAGACTACGCACCTAAGAACATCATTCATAATTGTTAAAAATCGTTAAAAATGTTTCTATCTCGTTGAATATTAGTCTTCTGGGGTTAAAAATTAACTTTTTTGTTGAAAATACGATTGAACAATTTGGTTGAAAGGAAAGTATATTGTTTAAAAATTGTCATTTTTTTCTAAAATCTACTGTTTATTTTATTCCATTGCAATCTTTCTTGTTTATTATATCAATTAATACATTTGTCGTTAGAAATTCATCTTTTTTACTCAGAAAAATTGAAATATTCAGTTAAAAGTTAAGAAAACTTTATTTTACATTAACTTCTTTACTTGATGATTCACAACTTTAGAGGAAAATTTGTCTCGTTTGGTAGAAAATTAATCTTTGTGGTTCGAAATGTACCTATTTTGTGAAATATTCGTCTTTTCCGGTTGAAATTTCAACAATATGTTTGTACATCAACTTCTTTTTTACAAATTGATATTAACTGGTTCAAAATTCAACAACTTTGTTGAGAAGTAAACTACTTTTTTTCTAAATCGCCGTTTTCGGATGAACTTAACTCCTTCTTTATTTTGAATTAAAATCTTTTTTGGTTGAAATATCAGCCATCAAATTTTCCGGTGAGAATTTGTCTTCTTCACGGAGAAAAATTGAATTCAAAAACCTGGTGATCAGGGTCGACTTTAGTAAAATGGCGCCTCTAGGCTATTATATTCCCCCTCCCGCCCTTCACGATGCAATTAAAAAACTGAAATTGTATTGTTTATTTGAAGAAAATGAACACAGAAATTATTGAATTTGTTGAATTCTATTACATTGGCTCTCGCTTCTCTTCCCCGATTTGCATTGCACTCATTTAACTGAACTTAAATTTCCCGAAAACCACCTGCCTCAACTTCTTGGCGTCCCACATTGGGACGCACTTCTTTGTTAACAAATAAAGTGAAAAAAATGGTCATTTTTATAACTTTCTTTTTATCTTTCCGCATGCATTCTAAGTAAACTTGGAATCAATCAAAAACAATTTGGATATCTCAACTTTCCTTTGTATCCCGCGTTATTTGGCTCAAAATTTGGATTTTCGATTTTTTTAAAGTTGTTATGACAATCTTGTAGGGCTTTCGAAAAGCAACATTTTTCTTTTCACTTTTTTCATATCGTGCATTGTTTGGCTTGAAATTTTTATTCTCGTTTCTTTTTTTGAATTTTGTAAATTCTGTAACTCTTACAATTTTCTTTTTATCGAAAAAAGTCATTGGGATGAATTGTTCGACTTATTGAGTACTACGAATATCCGTACATAGAATTTTCGTCCAAAATGGCTGGCTAACAAACTTGACCTTCATTTTAAGACCCTAAGAGAGTGTACCAAAGGGCAAACCAATCGGTCGATTCTTTATAGAGTTATCGTGCTTACAAACTAAAAATCTACAGGTACACAGACAGACACATTCGTAAAAACATGTTTCTCGGATTCAGGGGGTCTCAAAACGTGGACATTTGACAAAAAAATGGGGGGGGGTCAAATTTTGCACAAATCTAATACATTCTCTGATGAGAATGTAAAAATGGAATATATAAATTTTGAGCTAAATAATTCATTTTCATCAAATAAATAATACTTTTCTACAAATAGTTCAATTTTTAACCGGAAAGATGAATTTTCAACTAAAATGATGAATCTTTAGACAAACAAAAAAGAATTTTTCAAAACTCAGTGCAACTTTTGATCAAATAGTTGAGTTTGTTACCAAAATAAGGAATTCTCAACAAAAAATGTTATTGTTCATATTTCATCCAAAAAATATTTCAATTTATAATCGAAAACAGGTGAATTTATCCCCAAAAAAGACGATTTCCGAACAAAATAGTTAAACCCGCAATCAAAACAGATTGAAAATTTAAACATTTTGTTGAAAATTCGCTTCTTTTGGTAGAAAATTAATGTTCTTAGTGGAAAATTCATTGTTTTGGTTGAAAATTCACCTACTTGGTTAAAAGTGCAACTACTTCTTAAAAATTAATTTTTCTTCTTAAACATTCATCATATAAGTATACTTGTATCATGTATCATTGGTATCGGTATCAGCATCATATAAGTATACTTGTTAAAAATTAACTTTTTTTGTTAAACATTCATCATATAAGTTGAAATTTCATCTCTTTGGTTGAAAATTGAACTATATTGTTGCAAATTTGGTTTTTCTAACTGAAAATGTTACTATTCCAATATCATTTTCCATACTTGAAAAACAAACTATGTTTCCCACTAAAAAATGTTGGAAAGAAAGCTTATGAGTCTTTGTGAAGGCAACAATTTGGATATCTTAACTTTTTTTCGTATCTCGCGTTATTTGGCTCAAAATTTGAATTTTGGATTTTTTAAGAAAATTCAAAAAGTGATTGTGACAATCTTGTAGAGCTTTCAAAAAGCAAAATTTTTCTCCTCTAGACCTTCATTCATATCGTGCAATGTTTGGTTTAAAATTTTCATTTTCGTTTCTTTTTTTGAATTTTGAAAATGCTATAAATCTCATAATTTTTCTTTTTATCGAAAAAAATCATGAAGCTAAATTGTTCAAATGTTTGAGTATTACGAATAGCTGTATATATAATTTTTTAATCGTAAAAAAAATAGTCTCAAAAATTTTGAAAATGCTCCAACTTTTTTCATTTTTATCCAAAATGGCTGCCTAACGAACTTGTCCTTAAATTTTCGACACTACAAGAGTGTGTCAATCGCCAATCCAATAGATTAATTCTTCCAAAAGCCAGTGATTTTGAGCAAAACTGACAGTACTTTGGCGAGAAGCTGCCACTACTTTGGCGAAACGCAGCCAGTGATTTTGAGAATTGCTGAGAGTACTTTGGCGAGAAGCTGCCACTACTTTGGCGCAACGCAGCCAGTGATTTTGAGCAAAGCTGCCAGCGATTTGGTTCACGGTTAGCAGTAATTGTGAGGCAAGATTTACAGTATTTTTTTGCTAAAATTGCCATGTATGTACCAAAAAATAAATTATAATTTCAAGAAAAGCTGACATTAGTCTGATGAGAAGCTGTCACTGCTTTGGTGCAACGCAGCCAGTGATTTTAGCAAAGCTGCCAGTACTTTGGCGAGTAGCTGTCAGTAATGTAGCGCAATGCTTATATTTTCGTATGATTTTTTTCCCCTTCATGATTATTTCTTTTTATTATTTTATCGTTTTTCTCAGCCGTGTTTGCTTTTTCTTGTTTGTACAATGGACGGAGGATCTCTGATTGTTATGCTTCTGTTGTATCGGCTGTCCACTATTTCTGGTACTGAGCAAAGATCGTAGAAGTTTTGTAATTGTTTTGCCATTTTCTGATTCCAAAAATTATCTTCTCTCGGAATTACTGTTGTTCTGATTCCATGGGGCGTCCATAGTATAAACAAACAATAACATCTTCTAGTTAGTGTAGTTGGCCCTGCACTTGTTAATAGTATTTATGCTTTTTATTGAGTTGCTTCAGAGTATCATCAGCATACAATTGATATACAGGTACGCTTGGAAATTATATGCTTCTTCAGGGGAATACTGTCTTGCGGTATGAGGACACTTCACTTCAACTATACCATCGTCACCTATAAGGCCATCAGGCGTTGCCTCAATAACACATATTTCTGCATCAACGAAGAAGCCGCATGGTTGTATTTTGATTCCCACCTTTTCCTCTGCTTTCTTCGAAGCCACTCTTTCATTGCAACAGCCATATATCGTTGTTTGACTTCCAAATGGATTTCTCTTATACAACATTATCTCAACAGTCTTAGCACAAGAGGTAGCACAAGAGGTAGTCTTCAACATGCGACAAATGTTTCAGAATGGTGAAGCTGAAAGGTAGTTCTCTTTTTTCTGCCATCACTCTGTACAGTCAGCTTGGCCAATTGTACTTCGCTCAATTTCGTCTCTGTTTACCTGATTTTCTTTTAATTTCTCGTAATGTTTGCTTTTTGCAAGTCCAAAGCTCTCATAGTTCATGTCCGGCTGCTGACACGTTGGTCCATAATCTTGAGCAGCAACATCTTTTTCAGTTTGCCTTTTCTGCGATGGTTTTTTTCCACGTTGTAGTTTTTGGTCTGCCGCCTTCTTCGCGTTCATTATCTTTATTCTCATCTCCACTTCTCTTGCAACGTCTCCTCGTCCATTCGTAAATTTATAGTATTCAGCAAGTAGTTGGCCGGTGTTGAATTTTATCACGGATGCAAGAACCCTAATGTTGGATTCGTTCCTCTTGCAGAAATTAATTCGTTTTCCTCCAACGAGTTTTGCGACTACTCCATTGAAGCACTCTGCTGGGTTGTTATTTGCGTTTCGAAGCAAACTTTTTGCATGAAGTGCCAGACGCCCAACGCACTTCTCTAAAGCAGAAAATATTCCTCGCTCTTTCATTTGGGGAACTAAGTTCACCTCGTTTTCCTTCAATGTACCATCACGAAAGTATCCCAAAGAGGCGCAATCTCTATGTCCGCCGAAAATATGGCTTGGTATATTGTAGATATCCTTTTTTAGGCTTTGAATTTTCTGATCCAAAGATGAATCTTCTTGCAACCTACAATCAATGGCTTTCTTGGCAGCAGCTTGAAATCTTATGCTGCTGCTTGCCACGGCCCTGGCTGTTTTAACTTGCTACATTTACCGTTGTTTGAGACGTCAATCACTGCATTTCCCACATTTCGCAGTAAATGGTTTTTGCATTCAATTTTTTCAACGTGGACATTCTGCGACTTGTAAGGCTTGCATGAGTCAATTTTATTGTAGACACACATGGAGCACTGCTCATTTTCAATACTTATGAACAGAACCTTCCCGGTACGATATCCAATAATTACTCCAAGTCCGGACAAAGAATTATATTTCTTTTTCAATGATCTCGTCAACCACGATCCATCCATGATAATGGCGATGTAGGCCACACCCTCATGTACATTGCCCTCCTCTTCTGCTATTTTGAATTCACTTTTACCCGCATCCTCCACGACAGTTTGGGCTATTTTTAATATTTCTTCGAAAAGATTATCGCGGAATCTACGATACTCATAGTTTGTACCAATCCTGATGTTCATGGCTGCAAAGAGTTCTTCAAGCTGACTGTACCCTGTCCCAATTGCAATCCCACCAAGTACAAGACATTTATTCGTGTCTTCCTTATCTGGTTCATTTTTGAGTTGAAGAAATCTTTGACGGTGGGTACATTTATATGTGAACGTTGTTTTCACACCACAACGCCTCACGCGCACAAACTTGCAGTGATATCGTTTACAACCACTTTCGAAACATATCCACCAGAATTCATGCAACAGCTTTGATCGCTTTCCAGATCAAGGACACTTGTGTCATTGTTACTACAGGATTCGCTCGTATTTTTTTCTTCTGTAGTATTTGAAGTTGTCGTGGTAGGAAATGAACTTCCACCGCTCAGATCGCTTTGACCGCTTTCAAGATCAAGGAACAGTATACTGTTTACTCCGGTATTACTGCCGAATTTCCTCGTATTGTTTCCTTCTGTAGTATTTGAAGAATCGTATGTGTAAGTACGAAACGAGCTGTTTGATATGTAACCGCTTTCCACATCCGGAACCATAACACTGTTTTCAACACTATTCTCCCCTTCCTTCGTATGATCCATTGATCGAACATTGATCCTCGTCAAATCATATTGCGCATTATGGTTGACATGTGACTTTAAAAGAAATGCCACTACTGACTCGACGTCTGAAAACGAAATGATGCATGTAGCACCGTTCGTAGCGTCCGTTATCATTTGTTATCAATTTGTTTTTCCATACCAGAATACTCCACGTTTTTAATCTCAAAACCATCAGGAATAGAAACTAAAGGAGGAACAGGCGATGTTTGGCGAAGAGGAAGAAAAGGAGGAGGTCTCGAACGAAGAAGTCTGATAACATCGTATGTTACTCTTCGGATGGCATCTGAAGTTGATACTGTGAAGAGAAATATGGAAATGAATTAATTACGTTCTCATCAAAGAAGGTATTAGATATTTGTAAAATTTGACTCCCCCCCGTTTTTGTCAAATGTCCACGTTTTGAGACCCCCTGAACCCGGAAAACATGTTTTTACGAATGTGTCTG
>JAUMHM010087503.1:0-10327 GCA_032362435.1 Melikaiella ostensackeni | reverse complement strand
AATCAATGTTAGGAAAATTGGGGTTACATACGATATATAGAGTTCCATTCAAAAGCAACTTGATTGTTACATTGGGTAAAAACAAATATGAGAAACTGGAAAAACAATGTGTAATTTACAAATTTAAATGTAGACAATGTGATGCTCTTCACATAGGGCAAACAAGGAGATTACTTAGAACACGAAAAGATGAACATTAAAAAAATAATTTTCATAGAAGTGCAAGATATTACTCGGTCCTCACAAAACATAAACTTACACATGGGCATGACTTGAAATTAAAATTCTGTTGAAATTTCGTTTCATGAGAGAAATCAAAAAAGGAGAGAGTTCATGTAAATGTTTTTTATAAAGAGAGAAGGTAACAAAGCTATTCGTTTGAGAAGAGATCTTGCTAGATACAACAGAATTTGGGATGGAGTCATTAATTGGATACAGTGAATTTAGTTTTGTGTCATAATGTGGAATTTATGTGAATTAATTTCCAATTAAAAAATAAATTAATCTGAATTTGGGTTTATTCAGAATTTTTTCCTATGTAAAAATTTCAATTTTCAATTAATGAGTGAAATATGTACCAAAACTGAAATTACGATCAATCACATCTGTTTTATTTTCAGGTAATAATGGTTTTCTAATCTAACAATGTTTTCATTTTTTGTACCTGTTGTTCTCCTATAAATTACCCCTGATGAGGAAGTATAAATTGGATCCGAAACATGTTGGTCTCCAGTAGTATAAAAAAGACGGAGAAAAGAAAGACTGTGAGGTTGGTTTGGTTGACTCTTTTTCTCCATCTTTTTTCTTTCTGTTCTGTACATTTATTGTACATCTGTCTCTGATGAACTAGAAAAGCAAGTAGTCTCAAAGTCTTTTTTTTTTTAATTGTGAACTTTTTGGGTGTTCTTTTTCAGTAAACAAAACATTTTCATAAGAAAATAGATTTTATTTCGATCTTTAAGTAACTTTACGTATTTGTGACATTGTGACAACTGACGTCCTTCGGAAAAGTGAGAAGATCAATATTAACAAGGTTTTAATACATTTGGAGCATTATATTACAAGCTTCAATGATTTTTTCGCAACTGTCATAATAGTTTAAAAACACCCAAAACAAACTTTTATGAAAATTATTTTTATGTTCCTCTTTTCTTGTTCTAAGTGACCTTCTTGTTTTCCCTATATAAACAGCATAACATTGCCTACATTCAAACTTGTAAATCACACATTGTTTATCAAGTTTCTCATAATTATCTTTACCCAATTTTACAATCAAATTACTTTTAAAATGAAGTCTATATATCGTATGTAAGCCCAATTTTCCTAACATTGATTTCAAGATACTTGAGATTTTTCCAAAATAAGGTCGAACAACAGTATTAAATGTATTATAATTCTGTATATTGTTTTTGGTCTGATTATTGTTTTTACTCTTAATTTGAACAATTCTCTTATGCATATGTTTGTCAATAAAGGCGGTCGGATAATGGTTGAGAAAAAGAATCTGTTTGCATAATTCAATATTCTTTTCGTGGAATTTTGGATGAGATAATTTAAGAGCTCTATCAATCAAATTTTTTACAACTCATATTTTGTTCTGAATGGAATGATTCGAATTAAAAGTTAGTGTCCTTCCCGAAGAAATAGTTTTTCTGTGCCAATCAGTGATGATATAATTTTCATCAGTTTTTATTGTAGTTAAATCAAGAAAATTCAATCTACCCTCTGTTTCAATTTCAACAGTGAACTGTAATCTTGGATGTATACTATTAAAAAAATTAAGTAGGGTATCCACATTTTGTGCATGTAAAGAAAGTACAGAATCATCAGCATATCTTGTACAAAAGTCCAACTCAAAATTAATTTAATCAAAAACTTCATTTTCCAAATCTTTCCATCACAATTTCAGCAAGAATTGGGGACAAGACTGAGCCCATCGAAGTTCCAAATTTTTGTTCAAAAAAGTAACATTGAATTTAAAAAAAAAAACGGAATTGAAAACATTCAGTAGCATCAAGAAATTATTTTTCCGAAATCTTAGTATGAAATTTGATCATATCACATCTTTTTTCAATGGCAAGTTTAACTCTTTCATATGGAATATTAGGAAACATGGCAAGGCTGCACTATTTTTTATTGATCTTTCCGAAAGGGTTACTGATTCTTTGATAATTTTGCTAAGGGATTCTTCTACTTTTCTCGTGGGTGCGCCTTTTGTCGAAATAACTCGTCGTAAAGGAGAATCTGCTTTATGAGCTTCAACCAGACCATAGGCCAAAGATAGATTAGTATGATTTGTGTCAATATCGCACCTTTCAATATTATTTCCCAAAAAATTTGAATCCTTAATCTCTCTAGAATTTGAAAAGTCCATTTTTGAAGCATTTTTGTACGATCATTTGAAATTACTGTAAAACTATCTTTATCAATCAAAATATGCATCATTTTTTTATTATAAACATTTTTTAATGTCACAACCGTAATATTCCCTTCATCAGCCTTAATAATACATTTATAGTACATTTGTCTCTGATGATCCGGAGAAGTGGGTAGTCTCGAAGTTTATTTTTGATTTGTGAACTTTTTGGGTGTTCTTTTTTAGTACACAAAAAATTTTCATAAAAAAGTAGGTTTCATTTCGACCTTCAAGAAATTTTAAAAGAGAGACATTAAACAAAGATTTGTTCAAATCTGCAGGGTTGTCTATGAATACTTAGGATTTCTTTCAATTGAGGTATTAATGATTAACTCAATTTACCAAAAGATATCTATTTTACTTAAATATAGTTTATAAATTTGAGGAAGTTACCAATTTTTAGA
Source organism: Melikaiella ostensackeni (assembly GCA_032362435.1). NCBI lineage: Eukaryota > Metazoa > Arthropoda > Insecta > Hymenoptera > Cynipidae > Melikaiella > Melikaiella ostensackeni. Next base: position 7,507 of record JAUMHM010087503.1, on the reverse strand, counting down.
AATGTGTTACTGTTTTGGATTATTACCTTTTTCTTTTTTAAAAAATGGAATAAACTGAATAGATTGGTTCTAAATCAATCTACTAAGCAGTTTTATCGTGTTTATTGTTTCACTAAAGTATGGGGTGGCCGCTGGACCGGGAAACTGAGAAGTGACCGGTAATTTTTTTAGACCGGGAGAAACCGGGAAATGACAGTAAGTTTATTTTTTGACTGGGAATTTTACAAATTTTTGGATGAAAAATGTATTCATCACTTGAAATATCACAAATTTTATATCAAATGATATAATGCAATTTAAAATAAGTTCGATTTTAACTTTTTTTTTAAATGTTAGGGGCCGTCCATAAACTACGTTACCAATTCGATGGGGGGGGGGGGGGAGGCCGTGTCACGAATTTTTCGAAAGATTGCCCTGTCGATACAGTTCAATAATAACTTTAGAAGTTTGAAAATTGCTTTCATATTTCAGATTTCACACTCTTCACCCTATTCTTTTTTCCCCCTTTTTAATGAATTTCTCCTTTTTCCTATGTTTTCAAGAAACTTCCCCTTTTCCTCATTTTTTCGCTCAAATGCGAACTGAGTTATTAAAACCCAATAAGAAAATCCAACTATTTTTGGTGAAGAGTTGATTTTCTTTTTTGGGTCAAAAATTTAATGATTTTATTAAAAATCCAACAATTCTATTTTCTAGTTGAAGATTCATCTCTTTGGTCGAATATTTAACTATTTCTTTTGCAAGTTTTCTGTGAAAAAAAAATGTCTACCAAAAAAAGACGAATTTTCGATAAAATATTTAAATTTTTAACCAAAAACATGAATCTTCAACCAAAAGAATGTTAACAAAATACATGAATTTTTAACCAAATAGTTCAATTTTCAACTTAACACATGTATTTTCAAGAAAATTGTTTTTTAAAGCCAAAAAGATGAATTCTCTACAAAAAAATTAAATTTTCAACCCGTAAATATGATTTTTTAACAAAAAAGTCAATTTTCTACCAAATAGTTGAATTTTCGACAAAAATAATTTAATTTCCTACCAAAAATATGAGTTTTTAACAAAATAGTTCATTTTCAACTAAATAGCTTAATTTTCTACCAAAAATGGATTTTCAAGTCAAAAGGACGAATTTTCGTAAAAAAAGTTAATTTATAAACAAATAGTTGAATTTTCAACTAAATTGATGAATCTTTAACAAAACAAATTTTAATATTTTATAAAAAATTCGTTTTATTCTTTGCTTGAAAATTAATTTTTTGAACTGAAAATTAAACCATTCCATTTTTGATTGAAAATTAATCTTTTTGGTCACAAATGCAAATGTTTGGATGAAGGCTATTTAACTTCAATTATGGGTTTAACTAATTTGTTGTAAATTAATCTTTTTTATTGAAAAATTCAACTATTCGGTTGAATATTTCTGTATTTCGCTGAAAATTCGTCTCTTCTGGTTGAATTCAATTTTGTATGATTTAAAATTGAGTTTAAAATTTAAACCTCCTCTGGCTGAAATATCAACTATTACATTTTTAGTTGAGAATTCATCTCTTTTGATTGAAAATTCAAGTACTTGGTTGAAATTGGAACTACTTTGTTATAAATTGATTTTTTTGTTGAAAATTCATCATTTTAGTTAAAAATTTGTATATTTTGTTGAAAATTCTTGTTTTTACGAAAGAAAATCTTTTTTAATCGAAAATTCAAGTGTTTGGTTTTAAATACATGTATTTTGTTGAAAATTCGTCTATTCGGTAGAAAATTACTCTTTTTGTTTGAAAGTTCAACCATTTGGTTGAAAACTCATGTATGAAAAATTACCATTTTTTAACAAAATAGTTCAATCCTCAACTAAATTAATGAGTTTTCAAGAAAATTGTTGAATTTTGAAGCCAAAATACGAATTATCTACAAAACAGTTGAAGTTTCAACCAATAAATATGATTTTTCAACAAAAAAGTGAATTTTCTACCAAATAGTTAAATTTTTAAATAAATAGTTAATTGTTATCCAGATATTTGTTTTTTCGACCAAAATAATTTAATTTTCTATCAAAAATGTGAGTTTTATAAAAAAAAGTTCATTTTCAACCAAATAGCTTAATTTTGTGGATTGATTTATAACCAATTTATTCAGATTATTCCAATTATCAAAAAAGAATTTTCTACCAGATTGTTAAATTTTCAAGCCCAAAGGACGAATGTTATACGAAACAGTTGAATTCTCAAGAAAAAAAGTTAATTTACGACCAAATAGTTGAATTTTCAACTAATTTGATGAATCTTTAACAACAAAAAATGAATTTTTTCAAAGTAGTTCAACTTTATAGTATACTAAGTACCTGATTTTTCAACAAAAAAGATTTGAATTTGAAATAAAAAATAGTTGCATTCATCCAAAAGGGACGATTTTTTGACAAAATAGTTGAATCTCTAACCAAAATAGATTAATTGTCAACCAAATAGTTGCATTTTTAACCATAAAGATTTTTGAGTCAAGAAGAAAAAAAGATTCAAACAAATTGTTGAATTTTCAACAAAAAAGTTAATTTTCAACAAAATTTTTTTATTTTCAACAAAATAATTACATTTTCAACCAAGTTTAAGAATTTTATACCAATAATATAATAGTAGTTGGATTTGTTATTGTGTTCTTTTATACCAGTAAATTATTGAGCGTTTGAATAAAAAATTTCTGAATCAAACATGTTTTGATCTTCAATTTAAAGAGTTTAAAATGCAAAAGAGTTCCACTTCAAGTGTTTTTAGTCCAGGCGCCCTGCGAAAAAAATAGCCATTTTTTGGCAAAATTGATACCCGAAATTTGACTACAGACTCTATGTATAAACAATCGTTGAAGGTAGCAAAAACATATTTTTTGTTTATTGCAGCAAACCGATTTACCTGACAGAAAAAAATTTAGTTGAAAAATGTAGGTTTCAGAAGGATCTGTTAATTGGCGGGTCTTACGTTAAGATTCGTTAATTTGTTCACTTGAAAAAGAATTGAAACCATCGAAAGTCACCTTCTTTAAATATGCAATAATTTTTGCAATAATCAAGCAACAAGTTTCAAACTCTCAAAAAATGTGTTCCTTATCACCCTTAACAAGTTTGCGATATTTCAGCAAAATGTAATTATTAGTTTCCCCAAGAAGTGATTTGTTATTAAAAAATGGACTCGATTTCAACGGGTTTTCTACTACTTTGGCCGAGAGGATATCAACTATGGTAAAGTGGGTGATTATACTCTAGAGGAATTATACTATCAAGTACTCTTAGTGGCAAAGCGACTTTTAATAATTAAACTGCACAAAAGGGACTACAAAAGGATGGTACCTTTTTTTTTCATAAACAAATGAAACAACTCCGTCAATTTTCACTTTATGTAATCGGGGTGAGAGCCATTAGACGGGTGTTATTCTTCCACAAATTTTCCCCCAAAAAATAGGGAGGGGGGGGGGGAATAATTTTTTTTCAAGAATTACTACTACTGCAATTTTTAACATATGAAGCTCAAATTTATACTAAGTATAGAACATGAGTTGTAATAATTGTCATAAAATTTGCGCCGCAGTGCCTTCTAAAAATGTTTGAAGAATTCAGCAACAAATGGGCGTATCAAGATATTTTTTTAAAATTTAGGCTAGCTTTCCGTGCTGGTCACAAATTTTATCGATGGCTTCTTAGAAAAATTATATCTAATGCCTGAAAGTTACAACTTCTTTATTTATCTACTCTAATTTATTGTTTATGGGATTGACTGAAGATTGTACTCTAATGTTTTCAATATTTACATTTGAAAAATTAAATTAGAAAAAAAATTTGAGAAATTCCTTCAATAATAACTTAATAACTAGTAATAACTTTGTACCATTCAATAAATAGTTAATTAATGGCAAAAATAGACAAGATAATTAAAATAGTGTATAAAGAATACCTGTAGCACTTTTGTCCCATATAATATACGGTATTTGTTAAGATTCAAAGAAAACAAAAATTAGATCTTGTTATTATTAAGGAATTTTCAAAAAAGTGTTTTCCTAATTTAATTTTTGAAATCGAAACATAGAAAACAATAAGGTACATTTTTCAGTCAATCCCATAAACAAAAAATTAATGGCAAAATTATGGAAAATAAATGAAGTAGTTTTAAATTTCAGGCGTTGGATATAATTTTTCTAAGAAGCCATCAACAAACTTGTAATCAGCACGAAAAACTAGCCCTAAATTAAAAAAAAAAATTGATTCTAAAGTTAATTAAACAAATTATTTTATTGTTATCATTGAATAAAAAACTCAACGTCTAGAAAATACGTTCATTTCGCGACTTACCTGAAAAAAAATGTTTAAACAAATTAAAATTGTTGAAAGAATGTAAAATTAGCTAACGGATAACTGGGTATTCTTAAATTACCAATTAATGATTACTTATGAAATAAAATTTTCCAAAAGCGTTAATAACCCGCAATATTACGTAACATTCAAATTTGTCACTTATAGGGTTTTCTTTGGGGACCCATAAGAGTGGCTTCAAGTCATTTACCCTCAAAATTTATGATTGTTTATTATTTCCTAACAAATTCTGAACAATTTACTGAAATACGGAATTATTTGTAATATATCATCGCATTTAAATATTAAATTTACAAAAAGCTGACTTTTTCCCATGTTAAATCAATGGGAAACTTCATGGTGTTTACGCGACTCGTAAATATTAACCGATTTCGCTCTAATTTTGAGATCATTTGGGGGGGGGGGGTAAACGGACAAAACTGGGTGGGAAGGGGGGGTAAGCAGAGAAATTCTAAAAAAAAATTCCACCAAGTATAAATAAGAACCACCCGAGTGTTTTTTCTCGAAAATTGCTCAACCGATTTTGATGAACAAAATATATGTTGTTAACACTAACAAAATATTTTTAAATTTAAAAAAAGTTTTCACAAAAATTACAAGTAAAAAAAATTGAGTTTATCAACATTTTTTTTTTAAGTCAAGTTTCAAAATGACCACACCCATTTTTTACAGAAATATTCCTTAAAATATCCTTTATAGATTATCCTCTGTGCAACAATATATAAGCAAATAATAATGACAAAATTAGCAATATTAAGAATATGATTTTTTATTTAAAAGAAATTTTTTTAAATAAACTCACTGTTAATTAGAATTAATGCGAATATATTTAAGGAACATAAATAATAAATATTAGTTATAGTTATATATAAGTTATAAGTTATAAACTTATAACTTTATAAGTTGTTTATAATTTTTCAAATCATGACAACTTTTCGTTACTACTAACATTCTAATAATAAATTATAATGATTTTAAGACAAAATAATTTTTTTCTACAACAAACTGATATACTGGAGAATTTGTTTAAATAAATTGTTTATAACAATTAATTTGTATATTAAAATAATCATTTATGTTCCTTAAATATATTTGCAATAATCCCAATCAATAGCGAGTTTATTTAAACAATTTCCTTTTAGATAAAAAATCATATTCTTAACATTGCTAATTTTGTCAATATATTTGTTAATATATTGTTGCACACAAAATGAAATTGAAAAATCAAGAGTTCGAGGATCTTAAACATTTAATACTGAGAATTTCTGAAAAAAATCTTTGAAATACACGATTTTTATCTTTTGTACATTGTTGCACCCACAAAAATACATTTTCAGGGTTATCATTGCAAGAAATTTTACTTCACATAGATACGAACCTATAACAGAAATTTCAACTTAATACGTGCGTGGGGCAGATTTTGTATGCTTATCCGGCTAGGCCCTCTGAGCTTTATATGTATAAAATTGCAGCAGTAGTAATTCTTGAAAGAAAATGTGTTATCTCCCCCCTCCCTTCTTTACTTGAAATAATTTTTTTGAGAAACTTGTGAAAAAATGGCACCTGTCAAGTGGCTCTCACCCCGATTTCATGAAGTGTAAATTGACGGAGTTATTTCATTTGTTTATGAGAACAAAACGTACCATCCTTTTGTAGCCCCTTTTGTGCTGTTTAATTATTGAAAGTCGCTTTGCTTCTAAGTGCACATGATGATATAACTCCTCTAGAGTACAATCCGAGGTACAATCACCCACTTTAGTTGATGTCCCATCTGCTAAGATTGTAGAAATTCCGTTGAAAAAAGTCAATTTTTTAATAACAAATTATTTCTCAGGAAAATTAATAATTTTTTGCGCTCAAGTATTGCACGCTTGTTAAGGGTGACAAGGGACATATTTTTTGAGAGTTCGAAGCTTGTTGATTGATTATTGCAAAAATTATTGCATGTTTGAAAAAGGCGATTTTCGACGGTTTTTATTATTTTCCAAGTAAACAAATGAACCACGGTGTGTCTCGACTGACCAACCCAAAAAGGCTCTCACCTCTAGTTTTTTTTTCTAATCTCGTTTCTGTGATACCCCACGATCATTTCAGACCAAGAAAAAATCCTAGGAGGATTTTTGAATAAACTTAATTTTTTACTTTTCTCTAGAGGTTATTATGAATATCTTCATGGAAATAACTCCAAACTGGAGCGTCTTTGGCTTGAAGTCTGTGATTCAACATCCAAAAAAGGCTGTAAATTTTGGAATACATTTGGACACCTTGAACTTATTAAAATTATTTGAAACAGGTGCATAAAGTCAGTTTTAATCAGTTTTTTTGGAAATTTCTTCTTTTCAGAGCATTCTCTGTCTAAAGTAGTCTGAATAAGTATTTAAATGTGTAAAATATTCCGTAAAACTAAAAAAATTCCAATGTTCTATCTCTTATAGTTTGGGAGATGCCTGACGAAATTTTATAAAAAATGGTATTATTCAGGATGCTATAACTTCGGAAGTATAAGAAATATAAAATTTTTTTTTCAAATTCGCTGAAAATTAAGTCTACTTCAACTTACATTAGTACAACTTTCATCTACAATACAGAGGAAATTAAATAATATGCAAAAACTAAAATAAAAAACAAAAATAATTTCTGAAGACCATATCTTCCAAACTATAAGAGTTAGAACATTGATTTTTTTTAGCTTTACGAAAAATTGTACACACTTAAATTCTTATTGAGGCTACTTTAGACAAAGGATGCTCTGAAGAAAAGAAATGTTCAAAAAAACTGACTTAAACAGACTTTATGCTTCGATTTCAAATAATTTTAATAGGTTCCATTTTTTTATTCAGACATCTTTCATCTACGTCGTTAGATCCAAATGACTAGTTGCCATAACCACGTGCTTTTAGCTAGTCTTGTAGCTCCCACTACCACGCTATTTGTAGCTCATACTCTTGGTGCCAATACTATTGGTGTCACTTTTTTCGCGCATAGTTGGGCTTTCTCATGATATGGTTGTTCAAACCACACGCTTTTAGCTTCAGACTTGTGGCTCCCACAACCACAGTGTTTGTAGCTCATCCTGTGTTGATTGGTACAGCTTCTTATCTGGTGGCTTCCACTACCATCGTGTTTGTGGCTCATCCTGTTTTGATTGGT
>JAUMHM010087502.1:0-10327 GCA_032362435.1 Melikaiella ostensackeni | reverse complement strand
GCATTGATAAGCCGGTTACGAACCGGCTCATCATTGGGTTACGAACTGGCTCAAAGAGGACTTTCGGCGGTTACGAAACGTTAAATCGGGTATGTTCGTTCAAATTCTTAATTATTTGATAATTGTATCCTTAAACTTGCTCTCAATGATATTTTCGATTGAAAATGGATTATTCTTCACGTAAGAAGAAAGTCTATTGCATTCAAATATTGCTTGAGGCATTCGAATAGGATCCTATTCTTTCCAGCTTTTTAGTAGGTTACGAACCTAGGCCTTTACCTTATTGGGTTGCTGAATATACAAAAAAAGAGTTTTGATCAAAAAGTAGTATTAGGTTTCGCGAAAATGGACAGGAAAGTTTTTTTTGCTTCAAGGGCACGTTTTCTCTTTAGACAATGATGAAAAATCTGATTTTTAATTACATAAATGAACGTAGAAACTCACCTTTTAGTTTTTAAGTTGCTTAATCGATTCATGAAAATTTTGTTAAAAAAATATAGTTGGGTTTCGAGAAAATGGAGAGTGAATTTTTTTTCGCTCGTTTGGACGTGATAAAAAAAACTTTGGACGCTGACAAAAAATCCAATTTTCAAATTAAAAAAAAATGATAATTAAGTTTTTAGCTTTTGAGTTACTCAATCAACGCATAAAAACTGTTATAAAAACGTAATTAGGTTTCGAGAAAATGGAGGGTGAATTTTTGTTTCGCTCGAGGCGCACGTTTGGACATGATAAAAAAAACTTTGGACGGTGACAAAAAATCCAATTTTCGCTTAAAAAAAAAGTGAGGATTTACTTTTTAGTTATTGAGTTGCTCAGTGGAGAAAATTTTTGAACCAAAAATAGTATTAGGTTTTGAAAAAATGGAGGGGAAAGTTTTTTTGCTCCGGGGTCCCGTTTTCTCTTTGGGCGTTGACAAAAAATCCAATTTTCAATTTTCAAAAAAGTGAGGATTTACTTTTTAGCTATTGAGTTGTTAAATCAATGTACTAAAAGTTGTTAAAAAAAATATGACTAGGTTTCGAGAAAATGGAGCGTGACATTTTTTTTTCGCTGGAGGCGCACGTTTGGACGGGATAGAAAAAACTTTGGACGGTGGCAAAAAATACAATTTTCATTTTTTTTAAAGAGTGCAGTTTAACTTTTTAGCCATTGAGTTGCTGAATAGAAAAAAAACCCGATCAAAAATGGTATTTGGTTTTGCGAAAATGGAGGGGAAAGTTTTTTTTCGCTCCGGGGGCACGTTTTCTCTTTGGAAGGTGATAAAAAATCCAATTTTCAATTTTCAAAAAGTGAGGATTTACTTTTCAGCTATCAAGTTGCTAAATTGATGTATAAGAAGTTTGTTGAAAAAATAAAACTAGGTTTCGAGAAACTATAGGGTGAAATATTTTTTCGCCCGATTCGCAAGTTTGGGCGTGATTAAAAAAAAACTTTCGACGGTGACAAAAATTCAATTTTCAATTTAAAAAAGAATTATGGTTTCACACACTAGCTATTAAGATGCTAAATTTTTTCAAACTTTTAATGCGTCCAAAATCGCTAAAAATCTTGGACACATGCCATTTTGAAATTTTTCCAAATTATTGAAGCGTTCAATTTTATAACTTTTCGTATTTTGAATGTTTCCTATTTTGGAATTGTTCAAAATTTTGAACGCTTCCTGGAAATTAAATTTTTCTTGTTGAAATGGAAATTTGAATGCTTTGAATGTTCCTAATTTTAAAATTGATACAAATTATGGTCTCTTTCAACTTTAGACACTTTGAATTAGGAATGATTTTAATTTTGGACTTTTTTTGTCTTCAATTTCGAAGATGTTCCTAGACGCTTTCAATTCATGAATTTTCCACATTTTTAGTGTTGAAAATTTTCTAATTTTTTTAAAATCCAAATGATTGCAAAACTCAAATCATTCAAAATATTTTAATGCATCCAAAATTGAAATCTTTTTAAATTCTGGATGCTTCCAAAATTATAACTGTTCCAAATTTCAAATTCATTTCAAATATGAATTCCAAATATTGATTTCTTTAAACATTTAATTCTTTTCAAATGTGGAATATCTCAAAAATTAAAATTGATCAAAAATTTGGATGCCTTACAAATTTGAATGCACTTAAAATTAGAATTGATGAAAAAATTGGGTCTTTCCAAAATTTAGATTCTTTTAAATTATGACTTCTTTCAGAATTGGACAATTTTTTTTTTAAGTATGATTTTTTGTTTTGAATTATGATGTTTCCAAAATTAGACAATTCTCTGTTCAGATATTAATTATTTCTAAATTAGGATGCGTTCAAAATAATAATTGCAACACTTGCCATGCTTCAAAAATGAAAATTATCGCAAACTTTGGTTCCAAATTCAACATGATTACATAGTTTGATAATGTTTCATTAAAATATTGTTCTCTTTGAATTCAGATGCTTACACTTTTCCTATTTTCATGAATTTTTGATGCTTCCAATTCTGGAATTGTTCAAAATTTTTTAATTAATTCCGAATTGGAAAATGTTTCAATTTTCAAAATTGGGAATCCTTTAAAATTATTAATTTGTCCACATCAAAAATTTTATTCATTTATTTTGAAATTGTCCTAAGTTTTCAAAATGCGTCCCATTTTGAAAGAGTTCTAGATTTTGGATACTTTAAGTTTTGTAAATATATTTCAGATTTTGGCTGCCTCAAATTTTGAAATTGTTCCTTGAATGCTTCCTATTTTGCAAATTTTCTAAATTTTGTTTTTCCTAATTTCGAAATTTTTCAGACACTTGTATGCTTCCAAGATTGAAAATGTTCCAAATTCGAATGCTTCTAGTTTTGGAAATGTTGCAAATGTTTTATGCTCCCAGTTTTGGATTTTTCCCCAATTTTGAATGCATCCAATTTTTGAATTTTTTCCAATTTTGAATGCTTCCAATTTTGAAACTACTTCGATGAAATAAACATTGAGTAATCTACATATTTTATGAATAAAAATATAATTCACAACGTTTTTAAGAAATCCAATTATTTATAATAAAAAGGTACGTGGCTTCTTAATATTGTCCTTCCGTCCGTTCAGCATGAAGCTGCTGGGTTTCTAAATTCTTTTGTTTTAATATTTGTTTATTACCGTGTGATAAAAAAAAATGTAATTCAAAGAATATTAATTTCCACAGTCGTAGATAGCTCAATAAAGGAACATAAAGGAAAGGCAGATACCTTTACATTTAGTTTTAATTATTGGAAAATCGAGTTTTCTTTCATCATTCCTAACATAAGAGAATTTTTAATTAAAGCGCTTTTCACAATATTTCAGCTAACTTTAAATTATCCTATGGTCAGAAATTTTTGAACCAAAAAGGTATTTTCCAACAAAAGAGTTGAATTTTCAACCAAAGAATATTTTTGAGTTAAGAAAGAAAACAAATTTCAACCAACCTGTTCAATTTTCTACAAAATGATCGAATTTTCAGCTGAGAAATTTGAATTTTCAACAAAAACGTTAGTTTACAAAATATTTGAATTTTCAACTAAAAGAGATGAATTTTCACTTGAAAAAATTATTCTTCAACAAAAAAAAAAGAAGAATTTTCAACAAAGTGGTTCAACTTCCAACCCAGTAGTTGAATTTTCAACCAAAAAAGATGAATTCTCAACGTAAAATTAAATTGTTGGTAATTCAATCAAAACCAATTTTAATTTTGAATGAAAAACAGTTGAATATCGCCAAAATAAACAAATTTTTACAAAAGGGTTGAATCCTCAAGTAAAACAGATCAATTTTCAACCAAACAGTTGTATTTGTTAAAAAAATAAAAGGAAATTTCTACCAGAAGAGATTAATTTTTAAACCAAAAAGACGAATTTTCAGCAAGAGGGTTGAATTTTCGACCAAACAAGATTTCTCAGGTAAAAAAGAAGAAAAATGTCAACCAAAATGTTCCATTCTCTACAAAACAGTTCAATTTCCAACCCAAAGATATGAATTTTCAATAAAAATGTAAGTTCTCGAAATAGTTGAATTTTCAACAAAGTAATTGAATTCTCTACCAAAGCAGACTCATTTTCAACTAAGCAGTTGTATTTCTTACCAAAAAAGTCAAATTTCTCCCATAAGAGATGAATTTTTAAACCAAATAGACGAATTTTCAACAAAAGCATTGAATTTTCAATCAAGAAAGAAAATTGTGCCAGGAAAAAAATTCAACTAAGATGCTCAATTTTCTACAAAACAGTTGAATTTTCAACCCAAAAAGACAAATTTTCGAAAACATACTTGAATTTTCAACCAAAACAGATCAAATTTCAACCAAACAATTGCATTTTTAACCAAAACATTCATAAACGAACAGTTGAATTTTCAATCAAAAAGATGAATTTGCAACCAAGTAGTTGAATCCTCAAGTAAATCAGATTAACTTTCAACCAAACAGTTGTATTTTTTACAAAAACATAAAATAAAATTTTTACCAGAAGAGATTGATTTTTTCACCAAAAAGACGAATTTTTAGCAAAAGGACTGAACTTTTAACCAAACAAGACTTGTAAGTCAAGAAAGAAAAAAAAAATCAACCAAATTGTTGAATTTGCTACAAAACAGATGAATTTCCATCAAAAATGTTAGTTTTCGAAATTTTTGAATTTCTAACAAATAAGTCGAATTTCCAACAAAATAGTTCAATCCTCAACCAAAACAGATTAATTTTCAAGTAAGCAGCTGTATTTTTGACCAAAAATTCAAATTTCTGCCACAAGAGATGAATTTTTAAACAAATAGACGACTTTTCAACGAAAATGTTGAATTCTTAATCAAAAAAGAATTTTGAGCCAAAAAGGAAAAATTCAACCAAGTTGCTCCATTTTCTACAAAATCGTTGAATTTTTAACCCAAAAAGACGACTTTACAACAACATAGTTGAATCATCAACACAGATTAATTCTCAACCAAATAGTTGAATTTTCAACCAAAAAAGACTGATTTTCTACAAAAAATTATGAGTTTTTGACAAAATTGTTATATTTTCGAGAAAATAATTAAATTTATAACCAAATAGTTGAATTTTCAATCAGAAAGATGAATTTGCAACCAGGAAAATTAACTGTCAACCAAAAAAGACGAATGATCAACAAAATATATAAATTTTCAACCAAACAGTTAAATTTTCAACTAAAGGAGATTATTTTTCGATTACAAAAATTGATCTTCTATAAAAAAAAGAATTTTCAACAGACTAGTTCTACTTTCAACTAAGTAGTTGAATCCTCAAGTTAATCAGATTAATTTTCAACCAAACAGTTGTATTTTTCACAAAAATAAAATAAAATTTCTTCCCGAAGAGATTCATTTTCAAACCAAAAAGGCGAATTTTCAGCAAAAGGGTTGAATTCTTAACCAAACAAGATTTTTTAGTCAAGAAAGGAAAAAAATATTAACCAAATTGTTCAATTTTCCGCAAAACAGTAAAATTTCGAACCCAAAAATATGAATTTTCAACAAAAATATTAGTTTTCAAAATTTTTGAATTTCTAGCCTAAAAAGTCGAATTTTCAACAAAGTAGTTGAATACTCAAACAAAAGAGATTAATTTTCAACTAAGCAGTTGTATTTCTTACCAAAAAAATTAAATTTCTGCCATAAGAGATGAGTTTCTAGGCCAAATAGACGAATTTTCAACAAAAATGTTGAATTCTCAATCAAGAAAGAAAAATTGAACCAAGTTGCTCTATTTTCTACAAAATTGTTGAATTTCCAATCTAAAAAGACGAATTTTCGACAACATAATTTAATTCTCAACCAAAACAGATTTTTTAAAAAATAGTTAAACTTTAAGTCCGAAAAGACGAATTTTCAACAAAAATGTATGACTTTTTTACAAAATTGTTGTATTTTCAAGAAAGTAATTAAATTTATAACCAAATAGTTAAATTTTCAAATGAAAAGATGAATTTGCAACCAAGAAAATTAATTGTCCGCCAAAAAGGACGAATATTCAACAAAATATATCAATTTTGAACCAAATAGTTGATTTTTTAAATAAAAGAGATAAAATTTCGGTCAAACAAATTAATCTTCAATCAAGAAAAAAAATTTTGCAACAAAGCTTTTCAACTTTCATCCAAGATTGATTAGAATTATTTTCAACTAAACAGTTGCATTTCTGACCCAAAAAGATTGATTTTCTATAAAAATAATTGAACTTGAAATCCAAAAATACGAATTTTCAACAAAACAGTTGAATTTTCAACAAAAAAGTATAACGTTTTCAAAAATTTGTTAAATTTTCGAATAAATAGTTGAATTCATAACCAAATAGTTAAATATTCAATCAAAAAGATAAATTTTCAACCAAGAAAATTAATTGTAAACCAAAAAGACGAATTTTCAACAAAAGAGTTACATGTTTAATCAAGAAGAATTTTTCGCTCAAGAAAGAAAAAACAAAATTCAACCGAATTGTTGAATTTTCAAGCCAAAGGAAAAGAACTTTCTACAAAACAGTTGAATTTCCAGCCTAAAAAATATGAATTTTCAACAAAAATGTTAATGCTCGACCAAATAGTTGCATTTTCTACCTGAATAATTTAATCCTCAACCAAAACAGCTTAATATTCTACAAAAATTTGCCTTTTATACCAAAAAAGATTAAATTTCAACCAAAAGATATGAATTTTCATACGGAAAAGTCAAATTTTCAATAAGTGTTGAATTTTGAACCAAGAAAGAGACTCATTATTACATTAACTCCTTCAATATTCTTCTATTATTTATTTCAACGCTGATTATCCTTCAATCGTTCTCCATAGAATGATTCAACTGTTGAAAATTCAATTCTCAGTTTTCTTCGATTTTCAACAGTTAAAAAATCAGCAGTTAAAAATTCAAGAAAAAAGTGATTTTTGTATTAAAAATGATATATAGCATAATTTTACTTGAGAATTTAATGTATAAACATTACAATCCATAGAAAAAATTTGAATAAAGTCCAGGTGGAATAAATAATAATAATCAAAAATACAAACAAAACGTGAGTTTTCATCATTTTTGTTTCTTCTTATCAGATCATTGCGTAAGATTTTAATGTGAATGTAAATATCAGGTAGTTGAACTCAGCGAATAAGGACGATCGTTCCTAGATTTGAAATGCTACGAGGTTTCTCACAAGCAAAAGAATCTCTACAATTTTCTGAATCAAAAAACTTATTCCTAATTGAGTGCGTCACTTAATGAATCCAAAAAAATCTCGCAAATATTCGTCCTTCTTCAACTATTGTGAAAGCAGACTAATAGAACTGAATATCTCAATTTTATCTACAAGATTTGTTTGTTTCACGCAAGAAATGTTTAGAATTAATTAAAATAAAATTCAGATTCGAACTAGGGGTCCTAGTTCGCAATAATTAATTCATTCCATTAATCGACACTTATCTCTCTAAATCTGAAATAATGAAATTTCACTATTTGTTAGTAAAATTTCACTAATTGATTTAGTGAGAAGTTAGTCAATATTAATAAGTGAAAAACTACTCATTCGGTTACTGAAAATACTTCACTAATATATAATACCGATTTTTTAGAAATAAATATAGAGGAATTTATTCATTAGAAATTACTGGATTTGAAAAGTGTGTTCAATCAAAGTTAATTTAGATTGAGCAATTTCGAATATGTTCTAAGGAACTCAGGCAGATGGCGCAGTGTTCGTGTTCATCTTTTTACTATCAAGTTGCTCTTCATAGAAAAACTAACTGATTTAACATGTAAATCAAGCCACGTGTATCGATAAACTACTCTCGTATGTTACAAATAAAAATATCTCTAGAATTTCACTCAGTTTGTTAAAAATTATTTCTGCATGCCAGTTAAGACTTTAGACCAACTACAATAGGTTATGGGATCAGACGCCGTTCCTCTAGTGTTTCAAAAGTGTCTAGAAAAGGACGAGTAAATTTTGAGGTTAGGAAGAACAACCCAGTGAGCAAGAAAATAAAAGACGTCTTTTCAACATCTTCACGATATCTCAAAGACGTTCTATTTCCGTGTTGTAAAAATATCTTCAAAATATATTTAAGACATTTTAATTTCGCAAAGATGTCTTTACCTTTCCTTGCGACACGGACATGCGACGTCTTCATGACGTCGTAAAGATGTCGAAAAAACGTGCTTCAATTTTTTGCCTCCAGGGGAGGTTTTTCTGTGAAGCATTTGGGAACCGCTCAGGTCAAATACGCCGCCTGGTGATGAAATTTCGAAGTTTTCTATACGGTTAACTTTCTACTAGTAAACACGTTAGAGATACCCGGACAAGACATTTATTCATAAATGATGAGATTTTTTTATTATTTCGCGTAATTCTAGTGTTTTTCAAAATGAATATTGAAATTGAAATGCGTTTTGAATCAAGAGCTACTAAAAGTAACGCTTTCTGTTGTGTTTTTGGTTGTAATAGTCTGGCCCGACGAGATCCTACTGTTAGATTTCACAACTTTCCTTCAGAAGGAGAAAGTTTTGTGGATTTTTTTTTTCAAAAATAGGAATTTTAGAGAAAGTAGATACAAGAAAAGCTTACGAAATATCCCTAAAAATGGGAAAGAAAGTCAATTCTCGTTTGCTAGTTTGTTCCTTGCATTTTGAAAAGGATGACTGTATATTTCCAGGTAAGTAAATTCATATAATTCAATATAATTTTCTGAATTGATAATAATAATGATATGTTAATTAAAGGTATAAAACATGAATGTTTAAATGTTCTAGAAAAAATGTTTATAACGAAACCAAGTTTTGTTAATTTTTTTTTCAAATTGTAATTATTCATTTAATTATAATCACATTACAATCATATCCATTATAACCTCAAGATAGTAGTGTTTACATGTTTTATTATTATTTGACAATATAGTGCCAAAAATACCTAAGCCACGTTTTCATTTACAAAGAACATTTTATGTATTTGCAGATGCAGCTGCTTCGAGAAGAGATTCGAAGACAACTGCAGTTCCATCGTGCAATTTGCCGAAGTGTTCTGTGGAGGTTCCCAGAAATCAAAAATTAAAAAGAACTAGAGAAGAAAGACACCTTCAGCGAAGCAACAAAAAGGAATACAAAGAAGAAAAATTACCTAATATGAATCTAGAAATAGAAGCAGTTCAGACGGAAAACAAAGGACCAGGAATTGATATGGTAGAAAATTCTGATATCTTAAATTTTAACGAAGGGGATGTAGATAGTCATGAAAATTCTGATGAGGATCTTTCGCCAAGGCTCGTAGAAATAGATGTTCAAATCAAAAGCGGGGACTTAATGACGTTGGATTTCTTGTCGTTTATTGAAACTGATCAAGAATTGAGTATTTTAACGGGAATAAAAAGCTTCAAAGTACTGGAAACTATTGAGAAAATAGTAAAATTAGTTGAACCGCGTTCAGACAGTCCATTCAGTAAACTAAGTCTGCGACATAAAATTGTACTAACGTATGTTAAATTGAAACAGAATTGAAGTTATGCGGCAATGACAGTTTATTTAGGGTTGTTCAGACCGATACTGCCAGAAAGTATTTAATCGCATGATAGACGTTTTGAGTTCCTCTTTAAAATGTTTAATTACTTGGCCGAGTAAAAAAGAAATTTCGCAAAATATTCCGGTTCACTTTTGCGATTTTCCTGACGTTCGAGTCATTTTAGACTGCACTAAAGTCTCGATTCAAAAACCATCTAATTTGTGCTGTCAGCTAGTCCTTTACTCCAATTATAAATCAGATAAAAGTGTAAAGTACATGACTGGGGTAACTCCTGCTGGAACAATATCTTTTTCAAGTAAAGCTTATGGTGCTCGTGCTTCTGACAAAGCTATTTTTACACAAAGTGGCCTAGTTCTATATTTAGATGCAAATGACACGGTAATGACAGACAAAGGGTTTTTTGTTGACGATATTTGCCATAACAATGATATTACGGTTGTGAAGCCCGGATTTTTGAGAAAAAAGAAACTATTTGCGAAGTCAGAAGCTTCAGAAAATGTAATCGTTTTAAGTGCTCGAGTGCATGTAGAGCGGTTTAATCAGAGATTGAAAGTATTCAAAATCTTGGGGGATACAATGCCAATGAATCTTGTTCCAAAATGTGAGCAAATATTCACGACTATTTGTGCGACTGTAAACATGAGTCAACCTATTTTAAGAAACGACAAATTCTTGTGCGAAAACGACGTTTATTCTTGAATGTAAAATAAAACTAATAATACTAATTATGCCTTGTAATAAATATTTTCGTAAACACACATGATGAATCATATCGTTGAAATAAGCTAGTTTTAATTGCCCTAAAAGATCTACAACAAAGGCTT
>JAUMHM010087501.1:0-10328 GCA_032362435.1 Melikaiella ostensackeni | reverse complement strand
AACCACGAGATGATTGGCAAAGGAGCGTTCCTCTACAAAGCCGCGGAGCAGGCGGCCGAGACCCTTGGCCTGGATCTTATCATCAGAAGTGAGGAAAGTGAATTACTCCATCTAGATGCCTCACTTCTAAAAGCCCGAGTGAAGGAAGCAGAGGTAAACAACTCCCTCGAACAGCTCCATAAACTAACAATTTTCGTTATGAACATGCATCTTGAAATTATTTTCTGCAGAAATACAAAGATAACCCTAATAGCACGGAACGTTCCGGGAACGTTTCGTGCTATTAGAGAAAGTACTATTCATAAAGTTATTTACTACTTTCACAAGTCATTCATAAATGTATAAATTTACTAAGTTTAGACAATCGTTTATTGTTAACTTCACAAGTCACTTTCCTTTATGAATAAATTTACCAAACTTGTGAAATCATTCATTTATAAATATACAAGTCTTTGTCCTTTATGAATAAATAAATGAATAAATTTACCAAATTTGTGAAATTATTTATTTTCAAATTTACAAGTCCATTTCTCATAAATAAATGAATTCTCTAAGTTGTCAAATTATTTATTGATAACTTCACAATTTCATTTCCTTCATAGATGAATAAATTTATTAACCTCGTGAAATTATTTATTTTTAAATACACAAGTCTTTGTTCTTTATGACTATAGTAAATAGATAAATTTACCAATTTTGCGCAATTATTTATTCACAAATTCACAAGTCCATTTCTTATAGACAAATAAATTTCCTAAGTTGTAAAATTATTTATTGCTAACTTCAAAAGTGACTTTCCTCTCATAATTAAATAAATTTACCAACATTGTGAAATTATTTATTTATGCCCTCACAAGTCTCTGTCTTTTGTGAATAAATAAATAGATAAATAAATTCACCTATTTTCTTTATAAATAAGTTAATTTACCAGTCTTGCGAAATTATTTATTTATAAACTCACAAGTCTCTGTCATTTATGTATAAATAAATAAATGAATTTACCAATTTCGCAAAGTTGGTTTTATTTATTCTATTATTCATAAAAAACAGAGACTTGTGATTTTATAAATGAATAAATTTACAAGGTTGGTAATTGATTTATTTATGAAGGAAATAGGCTTGTGAATCTATAAATGAATAATTCGAAAACCTGGAGAATTTTTTGATTTATTTATTCATTGAGGACAGAGACTTGTCAATTTGAAAATAAATATCTTCGCAATGTTGGCAAGTTCATTCATTTATAAAGGAAACAGTGATCTGCGATTTTATCATTCTAGTACAAAAAGTGCCTTGTAAACACGCTGCTAGATCGGTTTCTCTTGCTTCTTTATCTATCATCTTCCGATGCGTAGTTCTCAAAAAATTTGGAAGTATTTTTCACTTTTGTTTCGCATTGAGTCGCAAAATTCGCTTCATAATTCTGAAGTTTAGTTTGTGGAAGGATGCTATACAGAGCGTTTTTTCTTATTTAGTGTCGGTGTTGTGTCTGTAAAATATGACTGAAGTCAAGTGTGTCTGACACTCGCCATTTCTTTCTCGGGATTTGTCTGCTCGGTGTTGATTTCAACGTTTCAGAAAATAAATATTTTCTATCAAAATATTCATTTTCTCATAAAAAACGCTATGTATTTCCTGTTATATGGATTACAGAATTTCATCAGACCCAAATAATTGCTGTACTTAACTTTTTATTATTATTTATTACTGTGATAAAATTTCATTTTCGAGTACAAACTTTGAGTTTTCTCTTAAATTTAAATAAGAGGATATTTTAAAGTTCTCAACCAGTGCTCCTAACGCGGGTTGCTTTTCACCTACTGTTTAAAAGTTACAAAATATTTTTTTTTCGTTTATTATAAATAATGGTGCTTTAACTTATAGAATTATTCATGAGATCAAAATTAGAAATAATGAAATCACTGATCTGTGAATAAAAAATATACTTTATTTATTTATCATATTTATAATTAATAAATTACTGTAATATTTAATAATATATTATAATAATATATAATATTATATATATATACATATAGTGATAATAATAATAATAATTTATCATTCTAGGAAAGTATATTTTCCATGTACGGAATAGTGATTTAATTATTTTTGATTTTGCTCAGAATTAATTAATTTTGGTCTAATGGATAAATCTGTAAGTCAAAAAGACATTTTCTATATGAAAAAAAAATATTTTTTAGCGTTTTAAGCAGCGTGCAAAAAGCATCCAATCAGGCGCAATGCGCGACGCATGCGCGGTACCGCGTGGAGCCCGCGTTGAGAGCACTGGTTCAAACGGCCTTGACTGTTTACATCACAGAAATTCTTGGAAGGTCCTCACAGTCATCGCAAACCATACCCAAAATCTGACATAGGGCCAGAGTTGAGTGCAGTTTGGTACGCGGATTTCCTACAAAAATTGACAGATAAAAAAATGTATATCTTATGTTCGCGCATCCACAATAAAGCTTAAAATAACGAATTATAGCGAATTTTTTGTTATTTTGGTACAAAATTAATTTTTTAATAAATAAAAAGTGTTTTCAAAATTAGTATTCAAAACAAAAATTATCTTTCGAAAACTATGCAGCAATAAAAAAGTCCAGATACATCGTAAATTTTTCTTAAAAATGAAAAAAAGAGAAAAATCATGTTTTTACTTGATTAAATGATACTTTTCTTATAATAATTTTTGTATAGATGAGGAGGATCTAAAACTTAGGACTTACATATATAATTATTCTCAGAAAGCTACATAGCAATAAAAGAGTCTTATACATCGTACATTGTGATTATATTTAAATAAAT
This sequence comes from Melikaiella ostensackeni, assembly GCA_032362435.1. Taxonomy (NCBI): domain Eukaryota; kingdom Metazoa; phylum Arthropoda; class Insecta; order Hymenoptera; family Cynipidae; genus Melikaiella; species Melikaiella ostensackeni. The sequence continues at coordinate 7,517 of JAUMHM010087501.1, read as the reverse complement.
TATGTAAAATAATGTCCTTTGACTATTTTGCTTGAGAAATAATGCTTGAAAATTCAAGTTTTCAGTTTTGGGAATCGACTGTTTTTTAAAACATTCAACTTTTTAGCTTGAAGACTCAACTCTTTTGTTGAAAATTCATCTTTTATGGCGAAAAACTGATCTTTTTTGGTTAAAAATTTTTTTTTTGAAAATGCAACTTGTCAGGTTGAAAATTGAATTGTCTTCCAAAAAATTCATCTTCTTGACTAGAAAATTGAACTGATTGGTTGGAAATGTAACTCTGCTGGGTTGAAATTTCTTTTTTTCAAATTTAACTATTGGGTTGAAAGTTATCTTTTTTGTTAAAAACTCATCTTTGTAGGTTGAAAATTCAATTATTTCGTTATAAATTTGCTTCTTTTGCTTGAAAGTTCAACTATTTGGTTGAAGATTCAACTGTTGGGTTGAATTTTTTTTCTTCTTTTGAAAATTCATCTTTTCGGGTAGAAAAGTGATCTTTTTTGGTTAAAAATTCGTCTCTTGTGGCAGCAAGAACATTTTTTAGGCTAAAAATCAATTTTTCTTGATTGAAAATAACTTTTCACATTGAAAATTCAATTGTCTTCTAAAAAATTCATCTTCTTGGCTTGAGAATTGGACTATGTAGTTGAAAATGCAACTGTTTTTGGTTGATGTTTGATCTTTTTGTTTGAAAATTCCACCATTTGGTTCAAAGTTCATCTATTTGGTTAAAAATTCAACAATTTTGTTGGAAATTCGTTTTTGCTATAAAGGTCAACTATTTGGTTGTGAATTACACTGTTTGGTTGAAAATTAGTATCTTTCTGTAAATTCCACTGTTTGGTTGAAAATTCACCTTTCTTAATTTAAAATGATCTTTTTTGTTGAAAATTCATCCTTTCCGGATTTGAAAGTCAACTGTCTTCTAAAAAAAGGCATCATTTTTGGTTAAAAATACAGATGTTGAGATCTTGGTTGAGAATTCAACATTTCAGGTTGAAAATTCAACAGTCCTAAAGAAGTCGCCTCTTTTTCTTGAAAGTTCAACTATTTGTCAGTAAAAGCAACTGTTTGGTTGGAATTTTTTTTTAGAAACTCAACTATTCGGTTAAAAATGATTTTTTTTTTTGAAAATTTGTCATTCTGGGTTGAAAATTCATCTTTTATGGCGAGCAATTTATTTCTTTTTGGTTAAAAATTCATTTTTTTTGGTTGACAATAACTTTTTTGTTAAAAATTCAAATTTTTGAGGCTGAAAATTTAACTATCTTCTAAAGAATTTGTCTTTTTAGGTTGAAAATTCATCTTTCTTGATTAAAAATATTTTTTTTGTTGAAAATTCGAACGTTTTCTGAAAAATTCGTTTTCTGGACTTGACATTTTTTCATGTAAATGCAACTATTTGGTTGAAAATTCATCTTTCTTGTCTAAAAATATCTTTTTGTTGAAAATTCAAACGTCTTCTGAAAAATTCGTTTTCTGTGCTCGACATTTTTTTTCTGAAAATGCAACTACTTGGTTTACAATTCATCTTTCTTGATTGAAAATGATCATTTTTGTTGAAAATTTTTCTTGTCGGGCTTAAGAGTCAACTGCTTTCTGAAATATAATTCATTTATAACAGTAAGATCTACTGATTGCACATTAAAAGTACAAAGATTAAGACATATTTTTTAATTATATCAAACTAAACTTTAAAGACTGCAACTAGTCATCCCGAAAAATTGCCGGAGCTGGAAAAGGGAACTGAATTTCGGGACGACGAGACAGCTCGTAAACAAAAATATGTGAAAAAGAGCAGTCTTACATAGTGAAAAATCATAATCTCAAATAATTTATTAAAATTTAATAACAATTTAAAATTTATAAGAATTTATTTCCTGCTATGTAGCTTTCGGAGGATAATAATAATTTTAATTACTAATTTTTAGAACCCTTTTCATCTATTAAAAACTTGATTTCTTACCAAAATAACAAAAAATTGACTATTATTAGTTATTTTGAGCTATACCGTGAATGCACGAAAATAAGATATATTTTTTTATCTGTTAATTTTTGTGGGAGATTCGAGTTCCAAACTACAACTTTTGGACCCCCTTTGAAATTGAAAAAAAAAATATTTTTTTGCTCCGCCCTATTTACATTAGGGTGTTCCTCATTATTATTTTTAACTCGTTTGCTCTCATTGGCGAAATTTGTTCATATGCCCAAAAAAAGGACCCCAAATTTTAGCCAAATCTGTTATTATTTACCCACGAAACATGGGCCTTAAAATTTCCCATGGGATTTACATGGGAGAAATCACGCAAAAACGAAAAATCTACATAAATTTTTCAATTTTTATTCGAATCATTCTATTTCGAGAACAAAAATTTGCATGGGATGCTTAAAATATCTTTATAGTTAGAAACTCAAAATTTTGAATAATCACAAAATGGCGGCTACCTACATGGGCCCAAAAAAGCTATTTCTTAAAGTTATTATTAAAAGGCGACCAAAAATTCTGGAATAATTTAATAATTTATTCTCAAGCGAATGCAAGATCTCAATATCCAAAATTTTGGACAAATACAAAATGGCGGCTAACTCAAAACTCAACAAATATTTTTTTCCCACAGTCTGCAACGTAATTCTTTTAAACTTCGCGAAAACAAAATGTTTGGCTTCAGAAATTACTTCATGAATTTAAAAATCAAATATTACTAAAAATACAAAATGGCGGCCAATTTAAAATTAAGAAAGCTTATTTTTACATTTTTCAATTCTGAACCTATAAGATAATTCGAGAAAATAAGGAAGAGATTTTTCTTCATATTTTCGAATGGTATTCGTATTATGAAAAATAAATAGAGAACGTAGTACACACACTTAAATAAGAAAAATATTATTCAATTTAATACTCAAACAATAAAGCATTAAAATCAGTTCCCTTAGAATCGGATTTTCTGCTAAATTTTTCATTTTTTCAAAATTTTTGTCTTCTCGAATTATTTTATAGTTTACAAATCAACATTTCTTCTTCTGAAGAAGTTTAAGAGCATTCCGTTAAAAACTGTAGCAATAAGTTTTTTTAAGTTTTGAATTGGCCACCATTTTGTTTTGTTTTTTCAATATTTTGGATTGTTAAAATTATTAAGTAGTTTCTGAAGCCAAACATTTTTTTTTACGAAATTTCAAAGTATTTCCTTGAAAACTGTAAGAATGAGCTATTTTTTAATTTTGAATGGTCACTATTTTGTATTTTTTTTTTATTTTAGATTTTTAAAATTATCGAGTAATTTACGAAGCCAAATAGTTTGTCTTACCGGGGTTTGAAAGTATTGCGTTGGGAACTGTGGGAAAAAGTATTCCTTTGGTTTTGAATTAGCCACCATTTTGCATTTTTAAAAATTTTGAATTTCGAGATCATGCATTCGCTTGAGAATTAATTATCAAATTTTTGCACAATGTTTACTCACTCTTTATTAATAACCCTTCACCCTACCCCTTCACCTCTTCTCACCCTCACCCCCCTCTTTCCGTCTCTCTCTTTCTCTCCCTCCCTCTCTCTCTCTCGACATCTTGGGTCCCCTCCTCAACGAATGCGAGCCGGCGGCAATTCCAGGGAGGTGGTAAACCAAGGCCCGTTAAATGGAGAGTTAAGTGTATTTTGAGAATTATAATAAAAGAAAAAATCAATATCGTAAACAGTTTTTTAAGCATTTATGCATAAAGAAAAAGTTTCAATACTTTATCGTTACTGGTAAACTTTTTGATCGTCAAAAGAGCAATTAAGGACTTTACGATTTTTCGTCCAAATCGTTTTCACCCCTATTCGCTTTCTGAAGCTTTTATGTGTTTCAGAAACTCTTACTTTGATGCGGAGAACGACAGCAACACGTATTGTTAGACGTTGTTGCTTGTCAGCGGGCTACCGCCACTTTATTCCCATAATGTGTTTCTCTATAGATTTTCTATATACATCACGATAATAAAATGGATACTGATACAAAAAAATTCTCAAGTTGTTGCAACAATCAAAAAGATGAGAAAAATTTAAGAATTCATTTAATTTGTTTCCAAATTGTTACTTTGACCCCTAATTTTCTTGATTGATTTATGAACTGAATTCTTTGTTTTCAAATTTGGTTTGGATTCCCTAATTATTATTTAGCCCTTCCTAAATTTAATTAATTGTATTCTTTAATTTGGTATGATCCCCTAACTATTTTTCTGACCATTCCCTTACCTGTAAATTAATTATTGAAGTGTAATAGTTGTTAATCTTGGAATACCGAATGACAAAAAGGCCCAACCTCTTGGTTAGTTTTAGAATTCAATTGTTTTATTATTTTTAAAATTTATATGTTATTTCAAATTTTGATAATTTATTTCAATAAATAATTCAATTTATATAATATTCGATTTTATTGACTGTTCATTTCAGCATTCTTAACTAATAATATAAAACAATTTTTATTTCCCGAACTACCCCCTCTATCATTCCCAGTTATGGGGCTGAGTTAGTTAATTGATTTCCGCCGTTACTTATTAATTAATTTATCTTTTTTAATTTAGGTGATCTTTTAAGATCTGGCGCCGAGCAAATTAATTTATCAGTAACGTCGAAGGTAATTATTAGTTACTCTATTGCCTAATTATCAAATGAAATATATTTGAAGATTTACAAGTAAAACTCTCGAAATTTGAATATGTGTAAATGAAACTTTTTAAATTTTGCTGATTTTGAAGATCAAAAGTCAAGAGTTTTCAATTCTAAATCTTCCAAATTAAAGAAGTTTTAAATGTAAATTATAAAAATTGCAGAATTCTTGATTTTAAAACTCAAAACTTGCATAATTCTTAATTGTAAATTTTCAAAATTGAAGACTCTTCAATTTTGAAGATTAAAAATTCAAATTTCTACAATTTTGAAGAGTTGCAAATAAAAATCCTTGAATTTTGAAAATACAGAATTCCAAATTATTCATTTTTCAAGAATCATATTTTAAAGGGTATGTAATTTTAAACGTTTTCTTTTTGTTCAATTTTGAATATTTGCAATTGGAAATTCTTCAATTTTAACAATTCGCATAAAAAAATTCTTCAATTTTTAAGATATGCAATTGAGGTTTCATTAATTTGAAGTGTTTATATTTTAAAATGATGTAATTTTGAAGGCTTCTTTGAAATATAAAGTTCAGTTTTGAAGATGCACAATGGAAAATTCTTCAATTTTGAATATTTGCAATTAAAAACTTTTAAATATTCAACGTGTAAAACAGAAAACGATTCAATTTTCAATGTTTTTTCTTCATTAAATTTTCCGATTCTAAAGATTTAAAATTGAAAATTATTCAATTTTGAAAGTATAAAATTGAAGATTCTTCAATATTGAATGTGTATAATAAAAAATGGTGCAAACCTGAATGATTTTTTTCAAATAGATCGATTTCGAAGATTTAAAATGGAAAATTTTTCAATTTTGAATATGTAAAATTGTGAATTTTTTGAACTTTATAGATTTTCAATTTAAAAATCATTAAATGTTATGACTTCTCATTGAAAATTCATTGATTTGGAATGTTGAAAGTTTAAAGTGAAACAATTTTGAATGTCCTGTTTGGAATAGTTCAATTTTGAATATTTAAAATTGAAAATTATTCAATATTGAATATGTAAAATTGAAATTGATTCAATTTCATAGATTTGCAATTGAAAATACTACAATGTTTAAGATTTACAATTAAGGATTTATTAATTTAGAATGTTCAAATTGATTATTATTATTGTTAATGTCTTATTATTTTTATTTCTAAAATTTTATTATTCATTATTATTGACTGGTGATATTTGAAATTGACGTAATTTTGAACGTTTTTTTGGAATATGAAGTTCAATTTTGAAGATTTACAATGGAAAATTCTCCAATTTCAAATATTTGCAATTAAAGGCTTTTCAATATTTAATGTGTAAAATAAAAAACGATGCAATTTTGAATGTTTTTTTAGAATTGTCTGATTTTTTAAAATTAAAATTGAAAATTATTTAATTTCATAGATTTGTAATTTAAAATTCATCACTTTTTATGATTTTCAATTCAAGATTTATTGATTTAAAACGTTTACGGCTGAAAGTTGTTTAATTTAGAATGCTTTTAAAGAAATAGTTCAATTTGGAGATTTAGAATTAAAAATTCTTCAATTTTGAAGATGTAAAATTGTAAATTCATTAAATTTTATATATTTGCAACTTGAAACGCATCAATTTTTATGATTTTCAATTGATGATTCATTAATTTGAAATGTTTACGGTTAAAAATTATGTGATTTAGAATTATTTTTTTCAAAGTTCCATTTTGAAGATTTGAAATTGACATTTATTTAATTTTTTAAATGTATAAAATTAAAGACTCTTTAATATCGAATGTGCATAATAGAAAATAATGAAATTTTGAATGCTTATTTTTGAAATAAATAAATTTCGAAGATTTAAAATGGAAAATTATTCAATTTTGAACATGTAAAATTATAAATTTATTAAATTTCATAGATTCGCAATTTAAGAATCATCAAGCTTTATAATTTCCAATTGAAGATTCATTAATTTGAAATGTTTACGGTTAAAAATGATGCAATTTAGAATCCTTTTTTTTTGAAAAAGTGCCATTTTGAAGATTTAAAATAAGAAATTATTCAATTTTGAAGGCGTAAAATTGACGATTTCTTAATATCGAATGTTTATAATAGAAAATGATGCAATTTTGAATGGTTTTTTGAAAGAGATAAATTTCGAAGATTTAAAATGGAAAACTATTCAATTTTAAACATGTAAAATTGGTAATTTGATTAATTTGATAGATTTCCATTAAGAAACACATCAATTTTAATGATTCTTGATTGAAGATTTATTAATTTGGAATGTGAATGAATGAATTTGAAGATCATTATTATTTACTGTAAGAATTTCGAATCCGTTTTTATTTTATTGAAAGAGTGAAGTAAATTTTCTAAATCAAGGATTATACTCATTATAAACTAAAAATATACCAATATATAAAATACAAATATTTTTGAAAACATTTAACATTTGCCTAAAAGTTATCGACGGGTCATATTATCTTTAGAGTAAAGAACTGAAAATAGCTTCCTTAGGAGATCGATAAATTAACTGCGTATTTCTTGGAAGTTTAAAAAGCTAACGCAAGGGGGCAGTATTAATACAAAATTCTAATGGTCGCGGAATTTCAAGCGGGAAAATTTAATATATTTAAATTTTGATTTATTTAAAAATGAATTTGAATTCTTATATTCTGGTGTATATAGAGATCCTTTTCTCTGTTCTGGACCTGAACTCTGCAACTCCAACGATGAATTTCCTAAATATTATTAAGAATTCGATATTGCCAAATAAAATTAATTGTGAATTGAAAAATCAAACTATTTTATTAAGAGAAAAAGTCAATGAAAAACCGAATGTTTAAATGCAACTGTACTTTATATTTCAATTCCGACACGAAAATTTACAAGTCCAACTTG
>JAUMHM010087499.1:0-10328 GCA_032362435.1 Melikaiella ostensackeni | reverse complement strand
TACGATAATATCAGTGATCGATGTGTGATATGTCAGAATGTCGTATCTGTTTATAAATTTATTTTGACAAAGTTATTAGATAAAAACTGTTAATAGAGGCATGGAAACATTATACCTTAACTAATTTTTATTCATTTATCTTTTCAATTCAACGGGTTTGAAGTTTTTGCTACAAAAATAATAGATAACATAACCTACAAAAGTAAACCATCTCCTCGCAGGGCATGCGCACGTAGATACGACATTAGAAATTATCGCGAACGTTTGACCTTGAAGGATACGTAAATATTTTCCATAAAATATGCATTTTCGCAACATATAGGCTAATTATTAGTTATACAGGACGATTTTGCAGGTCATAAGGAACACGTCAATTATCATAACTCATTTTCGACAAAATATGTAGATACGACTTTTGAATTTGGGACGGCAGTACGTGTCGTCTTATGTCCTTCAAAAAAACAACACTTTTGAGTGACAAATGATTCTGTGACTTAAGCATGGCCTGTCTGCCCGATTTAAAATAAATTCGGTCCCTGAAGTAATTATGCCAAAATACAGCTTATTTAAATTAAATTAAAGGAAAATTAAATTCAATGAAAATCAATATAGGTCATTTCAGGTTAATTATAACGAATTTAAATGAAACTGTTTCAATTCAACTGAATTCAAGTAAAATTGAATCAATTCCACTGAATCTATTTATTAATTTAGAAAAATCTCGCGGGTATGCCGTTTTGTACCACACGCGTCACGCGCCGCTTAGCCCCAGTTTAGTGTATAGTACTTAGAGACAAATAAAATTTATGCTCACTTTTAATATAATGATCGTGCCCGCAGTTATTAAAGCCTAAAAAAGCGAAACTACCCATTGGAGAAAATCTAAGCTAGGAAGATTTATAATAATTATTATTACGTCCATTACTTTTAATATAATAGCTACTTCATTAATTTACCCAGGATGGCTAAAAACTGACGGAACAGGAGACACGCAATAGGTCAATTCGCTACGCCAGTTGGGTGTCGATCCTTTACATACTTTTTTATGTGTTACATACATTGTGGAAATGTAGTGCACTGTAATACTGTCAGGTGATTTTTGTAGGTTTCTAGAAGTGGCGTGTCGAGGGCGAGTAGAAGTGATTAGCTCTGGGTAAAGGGTGGAGTCTCGTCGAAGAATAAGTGTAAAGAACACGATCATTTGTACACCATTTGACATTAATAATAATTTTATCAATTTCCATCTAATAACCCTCAAATTTTAATTTATGTACCATTTTAATGTATTCAAAATTAAATTTTTTCAGATTCAATCTTTGGCACTTCTTTAATTAGCTTTGAGTTCACATCAGATAATTAATAATTTAAAGCAGTCAAAAATGTCGGATTCAACTTATAAAAAGGGTATATTTTGAATTTTACTACAGGGATCACAGTCTTTACCCTATTCCCCTGCGTTTTCCTTTTTTTAGATTCTGCCGTTATCGAAAAACTTCCCTCTTTTACCCCTTAAACTTATGATTTCCTTTGTCACCGTGTATACATTTTCAAAATTTAATCATTGTAACCCACCAAGAACACTGTGTGTGGAAAAATTCCGCGATGTACATGACTATTAATATTATCAATATTTATATTAAAGGTAATCAAAGTTGTGAAATCACAAATATAAAGTCAAGTACAAAAAGTGGAAAATTTATAAATAGAAGTATTTTTTAATCAAAGGAATTAGTTCAGTGAATTATTTTATCAAATAATTTTTTTGTTTAGTAATAAAAAATAAATTGATAGTTTAGAGGAATATTAAAAATAAAAAAACATTTGGCGGGCCTGTAAGAGAAAGAAAAAACTATATCTCAGACTTGAGATGGTCACAGCCCAATACGTTGAAGGCACTTTTTGAGTTGCATATTCGTACCATCAGTCACGGATGCATTTTTGTAATATAATCAAATGTTCTGATGAGAGTGATATGGCTGGGCTGGGTTGCAGCCAAGTGAATGCTAGAGGGACATACAGCTTAAAGTGGAATCCGAATCACCAGAACCTCGGTAAAAGTACATAGAAAAATTTCCGGAGTTACCGGCTCAGGAATCGAACCCCAGACCTCTAGTAGGAAGTCCGAGCGTTTAATCGCCTGAACTACCGAGGCTCTTGAAAAAAAATTTTCAATAATTTATTATTATTATTGTTATTATTATTACATTGGCATACTTATGTTTATTATTTGAAGACAATAATAGGCCCAGAATATTTTTTTATTATTCCTCTAAACAATGCATTTTTTTTTTGTTAAACAAAAAATTATTTATTGAACTAATTTCTTTCATTAAAAAAACACTTCTATTCATAAATTTACTACTATTCGTACTTGACTTTATTTTTTTAACTTTACAACTTTGATTACCTTTAACATAAATACATAAAATATTAATAGTCATGTACTTGGCGAAATTTTTTCACACATACCTGTAGTGCTTTTGATGGGATTTCATTTATTTTTTTCGCAATAATAATAAATTCACATACAGTAATAAATTTTTCTGACAACATTGGCATAGAATTGTAATCTACAGTTGACTTTTTCTGAGGCATTTTTTTTTAATTTTAAGGTCAACGGATTTCTCCAATTTTCAATTAATATCATTCAAACAAAAAGAATAATTTTTTGTACAATTTTCTCTAAGAATTTGGTGAAAAGTTAGTATAACTTAGACGATAATATGTTTATGGATCACTTTCTCCTAAAACAGCGGCATATTTGCACCTTATTCACTATATTTATGCAAAGATTCATTGAAATCGATTGATTGGTTTTGGCTGCAAGTGCGTCTGCGTGTTAGAAATCCTTAAAAAATAAAGACCTGGAGGATGTCATGTCAGAGCATACCAAAAGCCAGAATCAAATTTTTCAAGAGAGGCAAGAAACTTTGTAACTACCGCCATTTTAGTTCAAACGAAAAACATAAAAATTGTTTCTAGTCTTCGCCAGGCTGTAATAAATCGGGAAAAGAAGAATTAAAAATATACAAATATCTTCAAGAAAAGAAATTATCACAAACTGAATTTGACCAGAACCTCCCAAACGCTACTGAATTTTTTTTCTAAAATTTTTAATAAAAGTATATAGTGCGATGTTAGTAGATGCAAAATAGTCAAGTTTGGATTCAATCTCAAGAAAATTTTGACAAGGATTTCATTTCAAGTTTGAATAGAATGTTTATAGATTGAATAAAAGTTTAACATTACTTATGAACAGATTGTTTTTTTGTCTACAGATGAAGATAAATGTTTAATTTACTATAATTTTTCCCCTATTTTCCCCTACTTCGTGAAGAAATCACACTTTTTCTCCTTTCTTCAGCTCATTTTGCGCTGTGATCTCTATTACAATTAAATACGTTTTTAGTTTCTTTTCACATGGGAATAATTTTGTAATTTAAAGAACATTTTAAAAGGCGTAATTAAAAATTTAAGTTATTATAAAATTATTTAGACTTTAGAAGCTGACAAGTTTTGGTATTTCGAAAATGTTTGGCGCAATGAAAGGTATTCAAATTGAAACTATCAAAGTTTGGAGATTGAAATTTTGAGACGCCTAAAAATAATCAGAGGCAGCGTTAAATTCAGAGATGTTGATCTATCATAATTTAAATCAAACTAGATCTAAAGGTAACATTTTTGGCTCTGAAAATTACTATTTAAGCACAAAATTTCAAACATTACAAAAAAATAATATTCTTATCAAATTTTTATTTTGTTTTATGAGATGTTCTGGGAGAATCGTCTCGAGCATCGTGGTACACTCGCATACTCCATGATAATGTTCACGCTGTACAAAGATAACATGAGGTGATTTAGGGTGTGGTATCCTGCACGCGAACTCGAACTACAGTTGACACAGAATGATGAAACAGATTCTCAACTAGCCTCTCCATTTTTTTTATTTCTGGAAAATAAAACTGGTCTAAAGTCGACGGAACAATGTAAACACACTAAATCCCAAACATATAAAATACAAAAATCAAACCAAGTGAAATTTATCCAGTATGTAACAAACATTTGAAACAAAAATGGTTGTATGTTTCCCAACATCAACATTATTGATTCAATAAAAATTGAAATTTTATTATACATAATTTCTTATTTCTTCAACAAAGGTAAAATTAGTAAAAAATGGAGAAAAATTATGGATGAATGGATTCTTTGAATTCTTTTTACATCCTCTTATCATTTTGTAAATCCAGTGAAACTCTTCTCCAGTTTTCATGAAAAGAAAATTGTTTTAAAAGAAATAAAACTATCACATCAACTTGCTGGAAAAGATGTTAATATTTCGAAAATGTTGGTGTTTTGAAAAGATTTTTTTAACGTTCTCTTCATGAGAACATAAGTTGATACAGAACTCTGATTACAACGAAAACCTCTCAATAGGAATATGATCAAAATTTTCAAGATTTTAAGATTGTTAAAAATAAAACCCGAAATTGGAAGCCTTCAAGTTTTGAATTGAAATTTAAAAATTGGAAGCTCCCAAATCCAAATTTTTTATTTAGGAATAACGAGAATGTGGAAAATATATGAAATAATATCTCAGAAAATATTCCAATTGATTTCGTTTGAACTTTAAAAGCATCTTTTCCAGAGAAATTCCCAAATGAAAATCCTACTCTGAATTCCTTTAAGTTTTGTTTTGCCGTTTGAAAATATCGTCTAAAGTCATAATTGAGAGCACTGAAATTGGATTCCCTTCAAGTTTAGAATTGGAGTTAAAAAATAAGGCTGCTTTCAAATAGGAATAATTGAACATTGGTTTTGTTCTCTATTGGAAATTCAAATTAATTTGCACACATTAGACGCATCTAAGTTTTTAATTGAAATCCAAAAATAAAAATCACTCGAAATTGTAATGGCTTCAATTTTTATTACAGTTTTGACTTAAAATTTGAAAATTGATAGCTTCCACATTTTCATATTTTTAAATTGAGATAATCGAGATTTGAATGCATCTACTGTCCTATAAATCGAGAATCAAATGCTTATGAAGTTGAATTAATTGTAGCTTTAATTATCCAAATTTATATATTATTTAAAAATTGAGGGACATGAAAACAAAATCCTCTTCTGATTCAGAATATTATAAAAATTGTAATGAAATTTTTTTAAAGGATAAGCATCTATTTGTTTATTAATAGTTTCAAGAATTTAGGAATAAAAAAATCATATTCCTGGATTTTGTGAGCGCCGGAAATCTTGATCAAGTCTATACAAATTTTGAAAACATTTTAATATTAATATTTGATAAATGGAATTCTTTTTGTTAAAAGATTTTACCATGAATAAATCTACTGAACAATTAGACGCCTCCACAGAATAATTTTGAGAGGCCCTGTAAATTCTGGAACCTTGAAGAAAATGTGAAAATATTTAGGTTTTTTCCAAGATTTCTGAGAAATTGAAAAAATTTCATAACTTTTGCATTTTTTTTACATTCTGTACTCTGATAAACTTGAGAAAATAGTTCAATGAGAAAAATTAATCCAATAAGTTTTCTGTAAAACTTAAACAATTTTCAGTAATTTTTACAGATTTGTGGATATTTTGTGATCAATTTATTTTCTTTCAAGTTAACATGCCACAGAATTTTAGTACATTATTAAAGTTTTAAGTTTAGATAAATTTTTATTGATCATCTCTAAACGTGTGGTAAGAACAATTTTAAATTTCTGTTTTAAAAGAAGACCCTCTGTCAAAAAGCAAAACATTCTTTTCTTTATTGTATTCTAGATTTCTAGGTAGGGTAACCAAAGTTGATTTTCAGAATTTACAACGTCCGGACTTTAAAAAAGAGGATTAAGTGGGACATTGGACTTGAAAAGAGAAAAAAATACTTTTCTTAAAAACATTAAATTGCAACATCATTTTTGGAAATACATACAATAAAAAGTTTTTGCGCTTTGTTATTTTACAACGTATAAGAAAACAATAAGGGTGAAAATGAATTGGATGAATTGGAAAATAAGCTTAAAAAGAAAAAATATATAAACCATCCTCACATATATTCCAAAGTTTTAAAATGAATCCTTTACAGGGCCTAAAGTGTTTCAAATTTCGGACTACACACCTTTTATATGCCCCCCTCTCGGCCCACTTACAGGAAGAATCCTAAAATCCTAAATTTTCAAGTGAAAAATTGCATTTTGAACAAAATAGATGAATTTTTTATCAAACAGCTGAATTTTAAACCAAAAAGATGAATTTTCAACTGAAATTAAGAATCTTTAACCAAAAAGATGAATGTAGAACAAAATAGTACAACTTTCAAGCAAAAAACTTTAACAGTTGATATTTTAACCAAAAAAGTTTTTAATTTCAAATCAAAAACAGTTGAATTCAACCACAAAAAACGAATTTTTAAAAAAATTGTTAAATCCTCAACCAAAGCATATTAATTTTCAACCAAGCAGCTGCATTTTTTACCAAAAAAGATGAAATTTCTACCAAAACCAACAATTTTCGAACCGAAAATACAAATTTTCAACGAAATAGTTGAATTTTTAACCAAAAAAGTTTTCTCAGTCAAGAAAAAAAAATTTAAACCAAACCGTTTATTTTTCAAGACAGAAAGACGAATTTTCTACAAAATATTTAAACTTTTGAATATATTTAAAATATAATATTTTAACTTTAACCAAAAAAATGCATTTTTAACAAAATACATGAATTCTTAACCAAATACTTGAATTTTCAACTAAAATAAATGATTTTTCACCCAAAAACAGAATAATTTAATTTTCAGTTGAGAAAATTAATTTTCAAGAAAAAAAACGGATTTTCAACAAAATATTCAAATCTTCAACCAAATAAGATAAATTCTCAACAAAAAATGTAATAGTGCATCTCTTTTCAGTTTCGATCTCCAGATTGTGTAATATTAAGTTTTCGGTTTTTGAGGTCCAAGAATAAATGAACAAGAATTTAAAATTGGAAACATTTCGGACTCCATGTGGTCCCTTATCGAGTCTGTGATAAATTTTATGATAAACAATTTTTAGTTTCAAAAACCATACGTACAAAAAAAAAATAAAAAAATTGTGAGCATAAAATATTGAAATGGAGTAAAAACCATCGAAAAAGAATCGAAAAAATGTGTTTTAAGCACAATAATTTAGTGTTACTTGGTAAGTAATATAATAAATTAAAGCGATAATTATTTCTGGGTAGAGAATAAAAAGTTTACCTGAGAACAGTAGTTGAGATGATTATATAAAAGCGACGTAGAATTTAAAAAATGTGAAAATTATTAATTTTTTTTTGTAGAGCTCAGAAACCAAAAACTTAATATTACAGTAAATGTAATGGTTGATATTTCAACCGAAAAACTTATTAATTTTAAATCAAAAACAGTTGGATTCCATCACAAAAGACGAAACTTCAAAAGAATTGTTGAATCCTCCTCCAAAAAAGATGTTTCAGACAAGAAAAAGAAAACTTGAATTAAACTGTTGAATTTTCAAGCCAAAAAGACGAATTATCTACAAAACAGTTGAATTTTCAACAAAAAAGTTCATTTGCAACTAAATTCTTTAATTACCCACCAAAATAGTTGAATTTGGAACCCAGAAAGAAGAAGTTTCAACAAAACAGTTGCACTTTTAACCAAAAAGGATGACTTTTTAACAAAATTGTTGAATTTTTAACAAAATAATTAAACTTTCAATCAAATAATAAAATTTCTAATATAAAGACGAATTCTCAACCACAAATATAATGGTAGACTTTCCACCCGAAAAGAATAAACTTTAAACCAAAAATAGCTGGATTATCTTCTCGGGCTCTATTAATTCAGTTCGTATTTAAATGTAGAAATGAGAAAAAGTGGAAAAGATGGGAATAGGGGAAAAACTATGAAGCCTGCGAAAAATAAGTATGAATTTTGATAATTTATAGATAAGAGAATAATAGTTTAAATAGTCATTGATGATCATTTTTAATACTTGAAAAATATTAGCTTAGAAAACTGGTAATTTTGCTAAGAAAATAAAGTTAATTTTCCACTGCACACTTTCAAATCTGGACTACACAAAGTGTGTCAGACTACGCGAAATTTTAGGCCCGATTTTTTTTTCTGTCACTTTAAATTTTTAAACTATAATTTCAAGGAAGTACACTTTATCCAACTTTTTATAACACCAAATTCGGCTTACCACTTACAGAAATAAAAATAAATCATTAAAACATGAAATTATAAACATGTTTTCCGTTTGGCAACAATTTCAAAGAAAACCACCAGACTTCACTGAGACAATATTTCTTTATATTAAAAAACAAAAAAATCATGTGCTTCCAAAAACCCGGACAATGTGAAAAACCTTGTAGGACATATGTCGCATGCTTTAAAAAGAGAACATGTCCGGGAGAATCCGGACAGATGGTCACCTTATTCCTAGGAAGGTTTAATTGTTAATCCCCCGACAAAAACTTTCGTCTACTATTTTTGAAAGGGAAAAAATCACTTCTGTTTTGATTTCTTGCCTGATATTTTTAAATTCACCAAAGAAAATTTCCAGTCTTTTTATTATGGGGGAAGACGAGATTTTCCTTGATGAATTATTTTGATCAGGTCATTAGGTTCACAGTCAACAGTGGCATGTTATGTTTTTATGAGGGTAGACGATTTCTAATTAAGGGTTGAGGGTTGGTTGGGATTCTCTGTATCGAAGAGGCCACATATTAAACTCGAGTTACAGGTTACAGATGTATTGCAAAGGTGCGGTTAGGGCAGGGTTACAATGTGAGGTTGGTGGAAATTGAAGAAGTGGCGGTTGGGACGAGTCGCTGTAGCTTTTCGAACGCGATCCAATAAACAGTCCTCGACAGTCCTTCGTTTCGCGACATGATCCTAAGATGATATTCTTATTGTTCAGCTTTCCGAATAGTGAAATTAAACTTTGCATAATTCTTTTTGGTACCCTTAAAACTAAAAGTGATTGAAACCGACCTTCAATTTTATCGCCTAGAAATTTATATAGAGAACAGAGGTAAAAAAAATGTTTAAAATTTCACTTCACCACTTTTGCTTTACTTTTGTTTTGCTACATTTCACGAATCTATTATTTAAATTAATAAAAAAAATCTTTCAAGGGCATGTCTAACAGGAGTCACGTGACCAAACTAATGCTCGATTTTTGATTTTTATTTTTGGAACACTTTTCTCTTCCTGCAAATAAAATATCTCTCTGAAACTTTGGGAAATGCACAAGAAAACAGTAAGCTACGATTGTACACATCATTTGGGTGGAAACTTGGGAAAAAAATTCTCGAAGAAATTAAAACTGAAGCAACTGAGAAACGTTTATATGGTCCTAATTATTTACGTCTAAATGAATTTTTTAAAATGAAGAAGTAAATTTTGAGAATAACCGACCGTGCTGTAGAAACCGTGAACAGCAATCCATTCTCGCAACCGAGTTTTTTTGCGGTTAGGATCCCCACGTCAGTCCGAGACCTGTCACTTACTGTCATTGTGAACTTCCGTCAAAGATTTCATAAACATTCTTTGTAATTTATATAGCACGATAATTGAACTTGATCTACTTAGACATTATCCGATTTTCTATCGTAGCCCCACAAGTCTCCGCTCTTTTGCAGAATTTGCAGGTGATATTATAAATTTTTTCGATTCTTCGATTTTTGATAGAGAATAAAAATAGCTTTTGTTGTTACTTTGTCGTTAAATAAAATGATGCGTAAAAACTCGACTTTTTAAGGTTTTTCCCTCCCAAAGCAGGGTTCTATGTTAGTGGTTCATAATCTGTAAACTTGTTCGTTTTGGGAACCTAAAAATTCAGACACTTTACCATTTGAATTTCAACTGCAACAAGAGATTTCTTTCTTGGTAGTCTGGACCGGAAAATCAAATAGTGGGTAAAAACTCGCTTTGAAAAAAGGTTTTTTGCTCCCGAAGACAGGAATCTTACTTGTAATGGTATATGTATAATTTGTGATCTGGTTCGTTTGAAGGTCTTGAAAAAGCAGAACATCTATAATATCATCTGCAAACATTGCAAAAGATTTGGGTTTTGCGGGGCTGTGACAGAAAATCAAATAATGTCTAAAAAGTGAACTTTATAAATTGATCTTCGTCCCTCCAAAACAGGGCTCTTATGTTTAGTGGTTCATATTGTGCAAGCTAGTTCGTTTGAGGTTTCGAAATGACAGTCATTTTACAATTTCGCCTGAAATTCCTGCAAGAGATTTCGGTTCGGAGAGCTGATGGCAGGAAATCGAATATTGCCTAAAAAGTCGACTTTTTAAATTAATTTTGG
>JAUMHM010087498.1:0-10329 GCA_032362435.1 Melikaiella ostensackeni | reverse complement strand
GGGTCCTTCGGGCTTTCATGCAAAAATTCACCCTTGTGGGTCATTTTCATCGGAAAAAGCTTATTTGACTGGACTAAATAGGGTTTAGAGGCGACACATAAAGTTAGGGTTATGGTTACGCATGAAGTTGGGCGAAATGCATGTTCTTTTTAGAAAAGGGCAAGAATTCCTGTGCATATATCGCAGTAACTAATATTTGGTAATTCAATTTGTCAACATTAATAAATCATAGAAATTCCTGTCAAGTAAAAATTAAACAATCAAGAAGTACCGAGATTGAACAATTGATTTTAAGCAATCCAACAATGTAGTTTGATTTAATTCTAAACAAGTTGATGATTATCAATAACTTATTAACTAATTTTTCTCCCGTAATTTTGGGAAGCCTTACATCTTAGAATTAACTAATTAATTCAAACCATTCAAAAGTGAGAAATGATTTAAATTTAATGTTCGCAAGCAACTAAAGTAGATTCATAAACTAACAAAAAATATTTCCAATCTTTGATTGAGCCTATATCCGACCGTGCTCGTGTCTGTTTAGTTAAGAAAATTTGGTCTCTCTTGACCTTCATTTACATCCCTAATTTCACTTTCCTTACTTAGTTGAAATTTCGGTTTTCGGCAAATCAATCGCTCGGTCGACAGCTGGGTGCGGGACGGAGCGAGGCAGAGAGGGAGAGGCGAGAAAAGAGAAACCTTTGCCTATGAGTTAGAGGGAGAGCGACAGCGAAGAAGGAAAATGAGAGAAAGATGGAAAGAAAAATGAACGAGCCAGGATGTCCATGCCGAGATGTTGAGGAAAACAAAACTAGGTACCTGAACCTTTCCAAGCGACAAGTTCAAACATGTCTGCCTGCCAGATGCTAGTTTTATGATTTTCGCCATCCAGTCCTACGAGTTTAGAAAGCGATGGGGAAAGCAAGGATCATTCAGAACAACGGATTGGAATGCGAGTGAAACTGCCCCAGATCCACTCATCCAGACTTCCATTAAAAAAATGTCGGCGTAAATTCAAGTCCAATCCGTTTTCTCGTTGGGGTACTTTGGAGGATAACACCGTTGACTTATGTTTCAAAACTTTCGTGAAAATCTGCAAACTCAGTTAATATACTTTTGAGAAACTTGGTCTTCATATTGGATCCGTCATTATGAATCTGGATTGGAAATACGTATTCAGCGACTCTATACCAACTCTTATTGAAATCCGCGGAAAAAAAACTGGACATCGTGTGCAAAGCATCAGTGCTCGCCCTCGTGAAAAGAAAACTAAATACCATTTCCAGATTAGATTCAAACAAAGTTTAGTATTATTCTACCCCTCAGTTTATACCTAAATTATTTTAGGCTATTGGTCAAAATGACCGTAGTCTTCTGGGGACCGGAAAATGACTGTTAAAGAAAGGTTTAAGACAGACCTATGCTGCGTCAACACGAGGCCAAATGAACCAGCGACGCCGAGAGAAACGCCAAATCCAAATTTGAACCAGTTTGTCCAGACAGAGGCATGAAAATAGATTTCCAGTCATTCAAAGGCACTAAAGCTTTGTCAGAAACAGCCAGGCTCAGTTTCTTCCAAGAAGCATTCTCCCACTAAGCCTGTATGTTTGTTGCTCGTCTTCGCTACTACTTGTTTTTGTATTAGAATGTTTTTCCCTACTACTATTCTTACTAATCGGATGTGTTCTCGAGTTCCTTGTCAAACTCGTCCAATACAACGTCCAGTGTAATGTATTCGTCACAATCGAAGAATCTCTCCGATTCCTCTGTTGGAATTGTAGCTTCACTTTTTTCGACTTCTCTGTCGTCGCCGTTTTCGACTTAGGTTTTCAGCACCGAAATTTCCAATAATTCATGGAACCTTTTCCTTATTTCTACCCACCCTCCTTTCTCATAATAAAATCTTGACGAGTATGGGGTTGTGTGGTAATTTACATACTGGGCTGTCCTTGCTCCACAGTATGTTTCATGGAGCACGCATAACTCCTTTGAAATTTGGTTTGCACAATAGCGGCATTTCCACGCTTCTCCCTTGACTTTCCTCTTTTCCAATATCCTTTCCTGGTCATTTTTCTTCTCCTCCATCTTGTGATTCTGGAAGAAATCAAACTGTTTGTGTTCGAGTTATTGTTTTTGTCTAGCATGTATTTTTTGTTGATGTGTTTATTTTTTATTTATCTTGCTCGTGTTTGAATTTTACTCATTTATTATCCATTTGTTTTTGTTTAACCGTTTTATTTTTGATTGGTTATTTACCTTTGGAAGAAAAATTTTAATGTCGTTTACGTTCCATTCGCATAGAATTTTTTGTCGTAATCCTTTTACTTTATAAGTAGTGGGCGAAATTTTCTTTTTAATAAAAAATGAACCTTTATAATATTCGAATAATTTTCTCGTTTGACCCTTTACTTTACTTCATATATCTTTGTTTTTCAGCAGAACTTGTTCGCTTATTTCATACTCTACCGGTCTTCATAGTAGGTGATAATAGTTTGCTTGTTTCCCATTGGCCTCGTCTGAATTTCTTTGAACTTCCTCTTTAATTATTTATAATCTTCCAAGCCTATCTGTCCATTTGTCTGTGTCCTGTAACTCTACTTCTTCTGTTTCTTTCAATTCTCTTTTTTATGATTGTAAGGGTTGTAGTTCCCTGCCTAAGTTAAGAAAAGCTGGCGTGTATGGACTGGAAGCATGCTTGCATGTATTTATCGCGAATAGGAAATATTCAATATTTTCGCCCATCTTTTATGATCTTTGTCTATGTAGGCTATAATTATCGTTTTTATCGACCTATTGCAACGTTCCACTGGTTCGCTTGTGGATAATACCGTGGTGTTTCAGATTGCCTTATTCCAAACTTTTGAGCTCTCTCATTGCTTTATTTATAAATTCTTTCCCGTTGTCTGTGTGTAAAATTCTAGGTGTTCCCCAACGAGATATTATTCTTTTAAGAAACTCGGATTCTATTGTTATCGCATTTGAATTTTTAATTGATATTATTTCAAGCCACTTCGCAAGTAAATCCACAAATACCATTAAATACTGATTCCTTGCTTTTGTTATTGGCAATGGGCCTATTACATCTGCTGCCACTATTGTCCATGGTTTTTCTATAATTTGCTTTCCCATAAAACCTACTTTCTTTTGGCTAAGCGGTTTTATTTTTTGACATGTTTCGCATCTCCTACGTATTTTACTGTATCCGAGTACATCCCTGGCCAAAAATAGTCTCTAGTTATTCTCGCATACGTTTTCTCAGTTTCTAAATGCCCTGATTGTTTTTCGTCGTGATTTTCTTTTAGGACCTGATATCTTAATCTTTTAGGTATTGTTAATCTCCACAAATTTTCTCCCGGTAATAATAAACTTTCGAATGGATCAGTTCTATAAAAATATAACTGGCCATCCCTTATTCTCCAATCATTATTATTTTCTTAGGTCTTTTCCTCACTTGATTTATTTTTGTATAATAATACTTATTCTGTTAATTTTAGTGCCCATCTTGCCAATCGTCCTGTTGCACTTTTCAAATTATGTAACCATTTTAATGCAATGTGGTCTGTTATCACTGTAAATGTATAGCCTTCCAAATAAGATCTGAATTTTCGAATTGCTCATACTACTGCCAGGCATTGTTTCTCTGTGCTAAGTATATTCGTTCCACTTGATTTAACCCTATGCTCGCATAAGCGACTACGTAATTATTCCCGTCTATATTTTGGGTTAATACAGCTCCCAATCCTGTATCATTCGCGTCTGTTTCTAATTGAAACGGACAACAACTAAAGTCTGGACATGCTAGAATGGGAGATGTTGT
Source organism: Melikaiella ostensackeni (assembly GCA_032362435.1). Taxonomy (NCBI): domain Eukaryota; kingdom Metazoa; phylum Arthropoda; class Insecta; order Hymenoptera; family Cynipidae; genus Melikaiella; species Melikaiella ostensackeni. The sequence goes on along the minus strand of JAUMHM010087498.1, from coordinate 6,512 downwards.
TAATAAATCTTTGATCGTTTGCATTGCTTGTTCTTGTTCTGCCGACCATTTCCATGTTTTAACCTTTTTCAACCACCTATTTAGCGGTACAACTACCATATATACCAATTTCCTTCATTCTTTGATTCTGACCGATTACATCTGCTGCTACTATTGTTCATGGTTCTTCTATGATTCGTTGTCGCATGAAACCTATTGTCTGTTGGTTACCCGGTTTTATTTTTTGACATGTTTCCCATTATGTATTTATTTAACCGTAGGAACATGTTGCCTTTGGTGTGGTCACTTTTTGGATTAAAATTCAGACATGGGGTTAATTTTAGATTCGGGTTTTTTTTCAAGAGGGTAACTTTTTATAATGTGGATTTTCGTATTTCTGGGTCGGGTTATTCTTCGTATTTTGCGATTTTAGGGGACTTTATTTTCTAAATCTCCAGTTTTCAAACTAACCTTTGATCCACATTTCATATGTTCTAATTGCAATTCTTTATCTGCTTTAATATCTTTATCTTTCTTCGTTTCTTCCCAATCTTGGGTCTGGGTGCTAACATTTTTTACTAATCCCAATTCTATTTTCGTAAATGGTATTGGAAGAGCTACGGGTTGATCCTCTATTGAATATAAAATGTGTGTTTTTGTCGAGAGCCACCACATTCCTGTTTCGAAATTCATTCCGGTTCCAATGTTTTTAACGTATCATTTCCTGTAATTCCTTCCAATTTCAATTTTGGGACCAATGTAAATACCATTTTTTTCCTTCTTGCGCTATTTTAAAGGAAATTTCTGTTTGTCCCAATATGTCCACTTCCTGTCTGTTTGCTACCATCAATTTATTGGAATATGGTTCTAAAATTTTATATCGTGATTCTCTAATTTGTCTAATAATTCTTTACCTACGTGAGAATCTATTGCTCCTGTATTAATCAAAACTCTAAATAATTCTTTATCAAATTCTACTAGTAAATGAAACCTTGTTTCACCTGGGATGTCTTCATCGGAATTCAATTTCTCGGGCGATTCTCTATTTGAGGGAGGCACTTTCACCCTTAGTACCTGCCTGTCGCGTTTCCCTGGTAATAAAAGCATTCTTTTTTTCAATGCCCTATTTTTCCGCATTCAAAAAATTTTGAAGGTTCGTGATTTTGCGCCTCTTTATTTGGATTCGACTCGTTCTGCGCACTTGAACAAGTGTCTCCGCTTTTTGAGATTTAAATCCTTCCCTATTTTTTCATTCATTTTGCGATTTTTTATTTTGACTTTCGTTACTACCACTTGCGTTTGCTTTTTCTGTTGTTTTAGATACTTCAGGGTGTAATTTGTTAATCGATAAGGGTGAAGTATTACCACTTTGATATGCGTATGGTGGGATGTTCAAAAAGTTCGGCCACTGAATCCATGGGTTAAACGGATACCTGTGTCCTGTATTTCGACCCCTACCGTTCCATCCCCTATTACCACGGTTATTCTGATATCGGTTTCGATAATGTCGACTTCTTTGCTGACCCTGATCAATGTTACCTGATGCCTGATTATCCTGGTTTTTAATTCATTCCTTTCCTGATTTTAATCTGAAGTTTTATCAAAATTTTTACCCAAATCATTTTTTTTGTTATTGCTCTGTCCCTTGCTTTTTGTGTCCGCTACATTTAATACATGTCCTCTGATTTTGAAATCTTATATTCCTTCCTCAAATCGTTTTGCTCTGTCGATTAGTTTTCCAAATATCTCATAACTATCTTGCGGGATATGCATTTTACATTCTAATCTAAAATTTTTGTACGTCATATCTAATTCCCACTCTAAGTTTTCCGTGGGGTTTAATTTCGTGAACAATCCCCTGATCCTTGAAGTAAAAGACTAAATGTCTTCTCCTTTTTTCCTGATTACAAAATCTGATTTTGTATTCCACGCTCTCGCTTCTTCTAATGAAATTGCTTTTGAATTTTGCAATGCGTGCTTATCGCTAAGTTCGTAACCTTTTTGAAATTCCTCCAATTCTTCCAAAAATTCTGTTGCACTATCCAACGTATTACTTTTAAATTTAAATGGCCAATTACACTTGATTTGAAATGGTTTTGTATCATACCTAAAGAGAAATTATGTGTTGAGTAATATCTACTCATTCTCCTATTGTATCCACTTCCCGCTTCAATATCCTCGTTTCATCTGTCTAAATATTCTCTATTTCCTATATGAGAATTTCGTGAATTCGGTATCCTGTTTTGTGTTTGTGCTTTTATATATTGTCTTGTGTTAGTTTCATTGTCTGTGTATGTTTCCCTGATGCTGTATTTTTGACTGACTCTATTGTATGTCTTTTCATAATTTCTTTTTAATTGTTCAAGCAATCCCCTTTCTCAACGTTCTATATTTAATCTTTCTGTTATTTAACCCTTATTTTTTGTATTAGCTCGAAATACTGTCCTGTAAGTTGTTCGTTTTTTCCTGTCTACTATGATTTCAAAATCAATATCTGAATCTATGTCTTCTCAATGTCTTTGCTGTTGCCTAACTTTTAGATTTTGAAATCTTGTTCCTAACGTTAATTCTTCAAGTTCATGGTTTTTATGTATACCTGTTTTTGCCCTGAAATTTCTAGTTTGAACTCTATCTTCTCTTTCCACTTCAGGTTCTCCTTCAAATTGTACCGTGTTTTGCGATCTACAGCTCTGACAACTTTCAGTTTTTCTTGTTTTGTCTGTTCCCGGATCACCTGTTGTTCTATGTTCAAACGAACTATGAGCCCTTGGTTTTGGATTACGAATTATATTTTCTCTTAACTTCACTGTTTCTCCGCGTAATTTCCGATAACCCTGCCTTATTTTATTCGCATCTGTTTCGAAATACATCAACTCATCTATTTCTCTTGAGAATTGCTCGTTATTATCTAAAAATGAGTCAAATTCAAAAGTTTCCTCATTTACTTCTTGTTCTCTGTCTTGTCATTTTTGGTTTTTTTCTACTATCCTCAGTATCTATTCTACTTGCTGTTGCCTCGAACCATTGTACGTCATTTACTCCCACATTTATTGTATTAGTAAATGGGATTCTATCTTGATTTGAATTGAATGGGGTGTTTGGGGGAAAATAATTTGATTGTGGGAACGTCGAGTCAAATTTTGCCTGAATAATTTCCTCTGGGGTGTCGTTTGCTGATTTTCTTGTTCTACCTCTACCAATGATCCTATTCACTTCTGCATTATTCATTATATCAATTTCTTCTCTAGTAACTGATTCTTTATTCTGGACCAATTACCTCTACCTCTTCCCATGATACCAGTGCTTTTTAAGGCTGTACCCAATGTACTGGGATGATGGTGTACTATCTGTTGGGGTTGAGTTGGAAATCGAAATCGTTCTTCGATGTGAAAAACGGTGTTTGTGTCTGCCCCCCCCCCACCTGTTCGAGTGGTCTTCCTCGCGATTTTCCGCAGTTATTCCGTTCCTAAGCATCATGTGTTTTTTTTAATTTATAGGTTAATGACTATTTCCTGATTATTAATTGTATCCTATTTCCAAATAAGAACCGCGAGAGACCAGCGTATCGCGAGATACCGCTCAGGGTTGGCGCGACTCACGGTCGCAATTCGAAAAAATGTGAACCTTATAGTTGCACAGCTTTATGTGCATCAAATTTCAAAAGGTGTGAAATATTTTATTTTATGTCTATGACGTTGCTCATGATGAATCTGAAATCAGATTTTCAAAATTCAAAATGGTCAACCTAATATGTCTGCTCAAATGATAAAAACGTTTACAAATCTTGTTCAAAAGGAATTATGCTCATAAAAGTTTGTGTACGGAAAATTTGAGGTTCGCTGAATCTGAATCTTGAGTCAGATTTTCAAAATTCAAAATGGCCGATCCAATATGAAGACCGAAAAAACCTAAAAAATTTATACATGTTTGTGAAAGTCAGTGACCAGGGTTTATTGGGTCGCTGAATATGAATCTTGAGTCAGATTTTAAGAATTCAAAATGACCGATCCAATAAGGTGGATCAAAAACTTGGAAAATTGACAGATTTTTGTGAAAATCAGGACCTCGGGATTATTCGGGACTCTGAATCCGAATCTTAGGTTAATTTTTGAAAATTTAAAATGGCCGCTCCAATGAAGCGGACCAAAAAATTGAAAAATTTACCAATATTCGTGAAAATCTGTGCCTCGAGATTCTTTAGGGCTCTGATTCCGAAAATCAGGTCAGATTTTCATAATTCAAATAGCCGATCAAATATAGTGGCCGAAAAATTGAAAAATTCATGAAAGTTTGTGACAATCAGTACCCGGGATTTTCCTATGTGGCTGATTAAGAATCTTCAATCAGTTTTTAAAAATTCAAAATGGCTGATTATAAATTGGATAGTAAAAGTTTAGTAAGTTTAGTTTAATTGTAGTGAAAGAACGTAGCAAAGACGTGCTTAAGCCCTGCGCAATAACCATAGCTAAGAAGTATTTTTAAAAGCAATTGGACGATTAGAACAGCAGTCTTAAATCGATTTTAATGATCCTGAAGCATATGATGACGATTTGATGAGCAAAACATTGGCTACGTACATGGATGTTGGTTTGACCAAATCTAAATATGAAACCCTCCGAGCACATCGAAGCTTTTGATCGGGAAATAAACAATTGCCTCCTTAGGTCTATCATGGAGTGCATTCTGCATATTTCGTACAATTTAGATTTCAAAAAATCTTATGCTACAGGTGATCACAAGACATTGAAAGAATCGCGGAAAAAGATCGTTCAAGATGGTCTACGGTCGAAATTATCAATCCTCGTAGATGTTGTAAAACAGCGTCATGGAAATACAAACGATGGAAACACTGCTAGACGTTTTTTTGACAATTCTAAAGTAGTAGCTGAAGTAACTAGCATTCACGTTGAATTAATTCAATGTTTCCCAGATGTATTATAAATTTTGTCATGCGGACTTAAAATTGATTATAATCAATTCGGTACATTTGCACTTGATACATCTAAAACGTATGTTCAATTGTATGGTTGGTATGAGATGCCCTCTTCACTTTATACAGTTCTGATTCACGGAAGTCAAATAATGAGGGTTTTTGGTTTGCTAATTGGTTGGATGTCAGAAGCGGCTCAAGAAGCCAACAGCAAAGTTTTTGAAGGAGCAAAAGCACACTTCAGTAGATTGTTTTCACGATCAAAATCTAATGAAGACACTATTCATTTCGTGCTTATTTCGTCAGATCCAGTAATAAGTGCATTACGTGTCCAAAGAGAAAAGAAAATTTATGAATTAAGTGACGGTGCTAAAAGCGTGTTAACAAGAATGGAAGCAGTCACGAATCAGAAAGAGAAAGTGACGATGAGGATTGATAAAAAAAAGGTGAGTAGGCTTCAGAATTATTTTTGTAAATATTTATGTACAAAGTTTTAAATTCAGTCCAGTCTTTTTTGCTTTCGCCATTTTTAATCAAAATTATTCGCATCTTACTATTCATAAACAGTGAGTAGAAAATGTATGCCGTTCTGCACGAAAGTTGACTAATTTTTTCACAAAATTTCGTACGCAATTTCATGGAAGCTAATTCTTTTTAACTTTAGAATTAGCTAATCAATTACAATTGCCCCAAGTGCGAATTGCCGGAGCTGAATACCTACACGGCCCAGTGTTGGTCCAATTTTGGCAGCCAAAGGTCGGTTAACGATACTAGACCAATATTGGCCTTTTTATCGGCCCGGTGTTGAGCCAGTACTGGCAGCCTATATTGGCTACTTAAATTTGCCGATCCTCCACCGATGCTTAGCCCAGCATCGGCACTTTCTTGGGCCGAGTATCACTTTTACTACGGCCAACTATGTTTTACGAGGATCAGCCAAAGTTTGGCCCAGTGACGGTACATTACTGGCCCAAGTGTCACTTTTACCACGGCAAACCATGTTTTATTCAAATCGGCCCAGTTTTGAGCTAGTACTAGCAGCCTATATTGGCTATTTAAATTTGCCGATCCTCCACCGATGCTTGGCCCAGCATCGGAACTTTATTGGGCCAAGTATCACTTTAGCAACGGCGAACCATGTTTTACGAGGATCAACAAAAGTCTGGCCCAATGATGGTACATTACTGGGCCAAGTATTACTTTTACCACGGCAAACCATCTTTTATGAGGAAAAGCCAGAGTTCGACCCAGACGCGGCGCATTACTGTTCCAAACTTCGTCTTTACTCTGGCAAAACATGTTTGGAGATGAAAGGCCAGAGTTCGGCTCAACATCTGCTCAGGGCTGGGCCAAAAGTCTGTTTTACTTCGACAAATCATGTTCTAAGATGAAAAGCCAGCAACAAACTGTCCTGTCCTTCAAGGAGCACCTTCGGGTCTTCTTGTTTGGTCGGATTCCATATCGAAACAACTTTGCTGTTTCTTTACCCCATCTGCAAAGTTTTTCCAAACAAGACTTGGAAAAACTGTTTGCAGATGTGGTAAAGAAACAACAAAGTTGTTTCAATATCGAATCCAACCAAACAAGAAGACCCGAAGATGCT
>JAUMHM010087497.1:0-10330 GCA_032362435.1 Melikaiella ostensackeni | reverse complement strand
GAGCGTAGAATGTCTGAATCGTGAACAGAGACCTCATCCAAGCACAGAATTTTGATGAAACTCGACAGATTTCGAAACTTTATGCCTGCCATATTGGATCCGCTATATGGAATTCTGAAATCCAATTTGAAATTCGTAATCAGCGACCCCGAAAACTCCCGAGTACAGAGTTGTGCATAAAACGCGTAGAGTTTCCAAAATTCAATTTCCGCCATATTGGGTCCGCCATTTTGAATTCCAAAAATTGATGTCAAATTCATAATTAGCGACCCCGAAACCCCCCGAGTACAGAGTTGTGCGAAAATCGTAGAGTTTCCAAAATTTCATGTCCGCCATATTGGATCCGCCGAAGGATAGGGCTATTTGAGATCGGCGAGATAAGTTTTTTCTTGCAATTCAACTGTTCCGATCACCGTTGATCATAGTTAGGGTCGAGTGCTAATACCCTTTTGGGTCGAAAAAAAATTATGAAAAAAAATGATCTTGTTAAATTAAATATTTATTAATTTGGTTGGAAGGAATATTTCCTCAATGTAGAATACGAAGGAGACTATTCCAAACAAATATTTCTTCCAAATGAATAAATATTTCGTTGAGATAAATGCATATTCATTCGACTGAAATAAATACATATTTTTAAAATGAATGTTGGCGTAGTTTGTTTCAATGGAATACTTCTTCAAATCAAACAAATATGTTGTTAAATTCAATATCCATGTATTTGATTTAAAGAAATATTCCTTTGGCATTTTTGGTCGAGCGTTAAATACAGCTTTCCAGCTTGGAATTCCCATGTTGCGGCAGCGTCCTGGTCATCGCCGTGGAGATGGATTTTTCATCAAATTTTTTTGTTTCAGGTTCACCAAACTTTTGAATTATGTGAATTGTTTGAATTAAATATGTACAATAATAACAATGTTAATTATAATTTGAGCTGAAAGAATCCAGCCGTTCATTAAGGAATTACAATTATATTAAAATTAATTACAATAATTTACAATAATTAAAAAAAAATTACTTTTTATTAAATTATTAATTATAATTTATCATAATATTAATATTATATTGTATTATTATATATATTATATTACATTATAATATTAATATTAATTATTTTTTATTTTTTATTGAAATTACTTTTAAAAAAATTAATTAATTAAAAAAATTACAATAATTACAATTATAATACAATTAAAGTACGAACTATATCATTGCACTCACGCATGTTTCAGACCAAAGAGATATTTATTTGAATTAGTGGGATATTCTTTAACTTCAAATATTAAAAAATTTGATGCGAGGAAATAGTTTTTTATGCCTATAAAATATTTGCTTGACTTCAAGATACATTTCTTTCTATCAATTCGCATCTCCTTACTTTAAAGAAATATTCATTCTTATTCACAGCACATTCATTTGGAACAGTCATTAATTTGTACTAAAAAATATATTTTTGTCGTCAATTACCATTTCTTTCGTTCAAGGAAATATTATCCTACGAGCAATAGCTCGTACTTTTGAATCAAGCAATGATAACTTAATTCTATTAAAATTTCTTTGGATTAAATAAATTATTACTTCATTTGAAGTGCATATATTCATTCTCCTGAAATAGATATTTCTCTTCACGTATTCAGGACTTTAATTTACTTCCGCGAAGTAAAATTCACTTGGTACAAGTGATATGGTAGTTTTTTTCAGTGTATTCAATGCAACGGGTGACTATCTGTGTGCACTCGAGTGTATACAGGAAATCAAATGGCGTGGTCTTATAAATTGCTAATTTTTCCTTAAATGCTTACATAAAATGGTTTTATCTTTCCAGCTTGAATCACACGAAGAATTAGACTTCATTTTAACGTGTCAACCTTCTCAGGTTATTTTTAAAATGAACATCTGTGCGAGTTAAAAAATTGTTGACTCCCTGTGGGCACCTTTGCCCTACTGTTAAGTTTTAATTTTCTAGGTATCAAGTAATATACAAAAACAAAATTATATTATTGTGGATAAAAATCTATCGTTGTCTTGAAGGACTGTTTCTTGTTGATTATATTATTTCATTTATTGATTTTCAATTTTTTTGTTTCTCCTGATTTTCGTTTGATTGTTGTATCTTTATTCATTGATTTTATGGACATTTATTATGTATATTTACTGTAAACAGTTGCATTTGAAATATTATGATATTGTGTTTATTTAGTGATTTCAAAATAAAACCTTTTTTGTCTTAAATTGCTTCTCTACAAATTATTTCATTTGCTATCAGAATATTCTCAGTATTTATGCATATGAAGAAGAATTGAATGCATGAATGACAGAAAATATCGTGAATTGAGGATATTAAATTTTTTAAAGATTTTTTTTTCCGAGAATGGGTTTGCGAAAACTCTAAATATTATTTTAGAAATTCGTCAAAAATTTTAGTGATGTATTTAATGAAGAGTTAAATGAGTTTTTTTCGACTAAAAATAGAACAGAACCAAGATGGAGGTTACCTGGTTCATTATACGAGTATAGGATACTCAGTCCCAATCTCAAAGCCAAACAGGACAAACACGATACGTATTATTGCGCATTTAATTTGAATCGGTGCTCCCGTCATGAAAATTGAGCTTGTACTCACAGAGGGTACTCAAAATACATAAAGTGTACTTTATAATATAGCACTGCGGTGGCGCCACGAACTTATAAATGTAACATATCTTCATTAAGTTAAGCGGGAAAGGTTGGTAAATTCTAAACGGTAAGAATTTCAATTTTAAATTAACACAGTTTATTTAAAGACACAAGTAAAAAGATAAAAATTACAAATGAAAAATATGGAATTCTGCTCGGTCCACTGCACGTGAACTTACAATTTTCATTCGCTGGGGGTCCTGGTGACATAGTCCCAAATACCTGGATCGGGAAAAATTTGCAAGGCCTTTGTTTTCGTACTGCCTTTCGAAGATTCTCAGACCGTAGTAAAAAGCTTAACTGGACAAAATAGACAATATACAAAATTAAGGAAGAAGGTAGTAAATTCTATTCCTACGGTTACTCCTAACATTCTAAAGATGAAAATTTCGGTTTTATGAATTTGGCAGAAAAATGCCGTTTGGAATCGTCGAGTTTACAACTTCCTTAACCATCTGCTTTTTAATCCTAGGGTTTAGCTTCAGCTTACAAAATCTAATAAGATTTACAACATACTCTATTTTCCTCAATCAATTTTCATTCGCACACATTTCCTAAAATATGAACTTAATCTCTCGGATCTCGCACGCATGTGTTTTGAATTCGCCCGCGTTATATTGCTTGCTAAGATCGCCAGCAGGAGCGATAAGTGTCATATGTTACATCTTTTTCCTTATTCAAAAAGGTGTTTACATAAAACACCTTTTATAAATATGCTACTTAACAATATTACATATATATATATATACAATTATACATACTATGTTCTTAACCATTAAAGTTTTACGGGGCAATTAGATGAAGAGTTTATTGAACGCTGGTGGAGGTCGAGGCCAAGTGGGATTTTAACGGTAAGAAGGCGCGCTTTATTTTATTCATATGCCAAATCAAATGTTTACCAGGGTATTTCTCCAATTCTACGTTCAAATCGTTGAATATTTTGGTTATTGAAAAGGGATCTTCATATTCGTCCTCGAATTTCGAATCTTTTTTATCGTTTAGCACATATACATGATCGCCCACTTTAAAATCTTGTTTGTTTAGTTTCCGATCATAGTTCTTTTCACATCTCTCTTTCGCGATATTCAATCTTGCGATGACCCGGGATTCTGCGTCCGACAATTTATTCAACAAATCGTCAATTAATTATTGGACATACGTTAAAGGGATCTTTTCGTCCAAAAATTCAGATGTATTTCGCGCTTTACGACCGTATATAACTTCGTGGGGGGTGACACCGGTTGAGGCGTGGACAGCTGTGTTGAAAGCAAAATAATGCAAATTTGAGCCACTGATCGTAGTTAGATTTCTCGCAAAAATGTCTGAGATATTCTATAAAGGAATGGTGACTCCTTTCTTAGTATCCCAGAGATTGGGGGTGATAGGCGGACGATTTTTTTCTTTTTATTTAAAAAATCTTTGCGAGGTTTTCCCTAATTTCGCTTAGAAAATTGGAACCTTGGTCCGTTTGCATTGATTCGGGACAACCAAAACGACATATAGCATCTTCGGAAAAAATAGTAGTTATGGTGGGGGCGTCTACTCTTGCAAGGGGGATGGCTACGGAGAATTTTGACAAATCATCTTGCCACGTAAGCATGTACTCGTTGCCTTTATCAGTGACAGGTAGGAATCCTACGATATCCGTCTGTATCATCTCGAATCAATAAGAGGGAGTACCCGTAATGATCATAGGTCGTGATATTCTTTAACAATCGCCGCGCACTCGGATTCTGTGGGAAGTTCTAATATCGCCATTGCAAACTGTTATGTTGTAGTTTTCTTTGCCAAAATTCGTTTTCAACAAATTTTCCATGACAGACCAGGAAATAGAATTTAGGCCATTACCAGACTTAGCTATGCTAAAGGTTCGGATTCCGCGATCTTGCAAGCCCTGTTTCAAAGTTTTTATTGTATTTTCAATGTTAATTTAAAGAGTTTTTTCGTCAAAAGTTTATTTGACTACAAGATTAAAGATCTGAAACTTTCTATTCGGGACAGATACGATTTCGTGTAATTGTGATTTTTCGTTCTTTATATCTTGTACATTAATAGCTTTAAAATCCAGCAAATCCCTATTGACGTTACTTGTAAAAATGCAATCGGCAGAGATAAGGTTTATTAAGTTATCGTTCCTCATACGGAGTCTGTCCGAACTAAAGTTTATTACTGGGGTTAAAATAGGTCTGACTTATGCGTTTAAGGAGGTAAAGATATTGGGGTTTTCATCAGAGTGTGCATATCGTCATTTTTTTCTCGTTGGTTATTGTCGCTGTCGTTGTCCTTCTTCCGTTCTTTTATTGTCTTGTCATCAGTATTTCCCGCTATCACCCATGCCGTATTCCAGTCCCTATCGGCACCTACGAACTTCCGCCACCCTATCGGAGGCCCACCCTCCCCTCCAATCTCGTTTTCACCCTCACTAGCTGTCTTGAAGCTGTCGTCGTCATCACTTTCAGTCTTAGAATTCGTATCAGCAGTGAAATCGTCAGTTTCAGGTCGTTCGGTTCAAAGAAAAACGCGTTAATTTGGATATTCATTAAAGGCGGTGAGATCGTTGGGAATAATAGAATGTGTATCGGGTGGGTGATCATTCACGATCAGCACGCGATGATCACAATCTTCAGGGCGGTCGGAAGGGGGTGGGTTTTGGAAATGTGTGGATTACGGGATAGGGCGTCAGCATTAGCGTTGATTCTACCTGCTTTGTATTTCATGTCATATTCGTGCTCACTAAGCTTAATTTTCCAGCGCGCTAATCGAGAAACAAGGTCTTTAAGATTGTGAAGCCAAATTAAGGGTTCATAGTCAGTTATGAGGGTGAATTTATGACCACAGAGGTAGGGTCGAAAATGTTATACGGCAAATACGATGGCGAGCAATTCTTTTTCCGTAGTTGAGTAGTTGATTTCGGCGTCGTTTAGGGTGCGAGATGCGTATGCTACGGGAAGGTCCTTTCTGATCAGCCCCTGACTCAGAATTACACCTAGCGCGTAATTAGAAGCATGGGTGGTAACGATAAAGAGGGCGGGAAAATCGGGGTACTGAAGGAGAGGTTAATTACGAAGAATCTCTCGAACACAAAAAAAAACTAAGAATAATCTTTACCCTGATTTTAGAGTAAAGATTACCTCCAACATAATTCACCCGATGTTAGTAATCATTACCCTGACACCTCGGTACTTTTCCGTTTTTACCCACACGTGTAAGTAACTTTTGACAGCTCTTACAATTAGGCACGACTGTCTTTATGAAGTCGCACTTATCCGATTTATCTGTTTCACTGGCCGTCAGCTAACTTCATTTCAGCGATAAAAATTTGTGGCTTCCAATTTTCAAGACGGTCGTGACGAATTTTATGAGAACAAAAAACAGTTTACTCACTACCGATGGTAATATTTGTGTTTTATCCATACGAATAGATAAAAATGCAGAGTTACCTGCAACAAGATTTACTCTGAGTTTTTTCTGTGATGTTAGTCAAACGCGTCTTGCTGTGCTTGACCCCAGCAAAAAATTAGATTGTTTTTCAAGAGAAGGGTTAAAAGCTTAGTGATTCTCGCGAAATTCATGATCAAATGCCCGTAGTAGCTACACAAGCCCAAAAGCTGCTTCACATTTTTCCTTCCTCTCGGTTGAGGAAAATCTTTCACGGCTTCAATTTTCCTTGTGTCAGGCTTTACGACGTCTTCAGTGATAATATGCCCTAAATACATTATCTCTTCACGTAAAAACTGACACTTTTCAGGTTGAAGCGTGAGACCGGCTGTTTCCAATCTGCCCAAGAGTCTTTTTGATTTAAATCCATGTTCTTGAAGGGAATTCGCGTAAATAACGATATCGTCCATATAGACGAAAAGTTCGACACCCTGCAATCTGCACAGAACTCGATCCATGAGCTTCTGGAAGGTTGCAGGGGCATTCTTTAAGCCAAATGGCATCTGGGTGAATTGAAAAAAGCCGTAAGGTGTTGTGAAAGCAGTCGTATGCTTATCAGCGGGGTCCATGGGAATTTGGTGAAAACCCGAAGCGAGGTCAAGAACGCTAAAATACTCCGCCCCTCCCAACTGGTCCAAAATGTCAGTAAAATTTGGGTCAATATCCGATCAATCCATGTGTTCTCACAGGGGATTCATTAGGTACGACATGGAAGGTGGGTTCCGTGTTTTTTATTTTCATTTTTATTTCACCGATAGTTTTCACGGGGGTGGAAATTATGCCAAGTAAATGATAAATTACTTCCTTATTAACTGGGACCTGCCTTTTCATAATTTTTTTTTCTATTAAATTTAATAGAGAGCTTGTTTCAACAAGTAATTCGGCACCCTTATCCCTGAAGCCTTTTTCTTTTATATTGACAACAGGACATGATTTTCCGATTTTATGGCTGATGGTTAAAACAACGCGTCTCGTTATTGGCGCTTTATCATATTCGGACTCGAAATCGCGCTTATCTATCAAGATCCTTTCTTGTTTGAATCCTTGCTCGCGTTTTTTGAGAATGAAGTATTATTTGATCTATTGTGACATGCGTCGAAGGAATGGCCTACCTTTTTACAAAAATTATAATAAGGAGCGGGAGTTCTTTCGTAATGCCCTTTTGGGCAATCACGCGATGTGTGACCCTCCTTATGGCAGTTGTAGCATTCATTCGAGGCACGTTTATTTGGGAATTGTCGGGAGTAATGTCCTACCCCTTTGCAATTAAAGCATGCATTGACGCAGTTATTTTCCTCAGAGCGGGTATGCGCAACGCTGCGCCTCGGATAAGGACCACTGCGTTCTCTATGCATAGAAACCCTTGAAAACTTTTTAAAACCTGAACTTTTGTTTCCTGAATTTCGGTTTAAGCTCCCACGGTGCTCGACCTCCCATTTCGCGGTAATTTCGACATTGATAGCTTCCTCCAGGTTCTTTAGATTTTTTCGCGTGACTCTAATTTCTATCGCGTCTTTAAGGCCGTGAATAAAACTTTGCACTGCTGACTGCTGTGTGGTATAGGTTAAGCAGGACAAAATATCACGAGGGTACTCTTCACCTAATGCTTCAAGGGTGCTATTTAAAATGCCATTTACACGTATACCGTATTCGTGAACAGTCTCGTTTTGCTTCTGGGCTACATTGGAAAGCATTGCAATGCATTGCGAGCAAGGTCTTTATGGCCAGAAATACAGATTTTGAATCAAACAAAAGTTCAGTTTCGAGCACACTTACAATCTTCTATGAAGGTCTTAACTGACATATTGTAACCGTCAAAGTTTTGCAGCAAAAGCTTTAACGCTGCTTGTAAATTAACAAATGGGAGATTGTTTTAGGAGAAGCGCGAGTTATTAATCGCTTCATTGCCCCGTGGAATTACTGGCAATCGAGAAAGGTGCTTTTTTAAGGGTTCAGGCCTAGGCCGTGAGGATTGCCTCGAAGTCTCGTTATTAAAACTCGAAATGCTTGAAGAGCTAAAGGAACCTGTCGGAGAATCATGTGTGAGCCTTACAAAAATAAGGCCTTGTGAGTTAGGCTCATCGACGATTACAGGAAGGGCCAAGAGAATAATCTCTACTTCTTCCTCCATCTAACCGTTATTCCTCCTTGAGTTACTCATTTTAGTTTACAATTTTTCTAGATTGCTCAAGTTCAAGAGGGAGCGGAACAATAAAATTAAAATAAATTGAAATTAAACGATTTTATTTTTTATGATATTGATAAGAATTTTCCTATTTAATAAGGAAATGGACGAAAAAGTGAAAATTCTTAAACGAAAAATTTAATATCATTTGAATAAGCAAGATCTCTTTATAGAAAGTTGGATTTCAAAAATTAAATTTTATATGAATTTCATAAGAAAAAAGAATATCGTTCCTCTTCACTGGCGAATTTTCTCTGAAAGTCGCTGGCCAGGCCCTTCACACGGTCGACTGAGTGTAGGAAATTCGCATAAGTATAATATTTCGAGGCCAGTACATTATTACTCGCAAATCGCAGTTAGAATTTAAAACGAAATTAAACTATTCAACTCTGTTAAAATATTGCACTATGATTTATTTTAAATTGGATTTCTTGAAAGGATGAATAATCTGTTATATATTCAAAAATAAGAAATCGATTTATCCAATTTGTAAATTTTGTAATTAGAACATTTTTATTCAGATGAAACTAGTGATTTTATGGGACAAGTGAAAAGAGACAAAGGTGAAGAGTATAATTTCAGATAATATAAATGCAATAAATAATAATATAATAATATAATAATATAATAAAAATAAAAATATAATAATATAATAATAATAACAATAAAATAATAATATAAATGCAAAAAAATACGCATGAATACTTGTGTGCGACTTATCAGTAGAGAAAATATTGTGAAAGGCTAAACAAACAACACATGTATTTATTCGCACAAAACAATTTCGAAGAATTCAAATTCACGATGATGGAAATCTTTGCTGCTTTTCGCACAAATCTTTCCTGGATCTATTGCTTTCCTCCCCAGGCTCTGCTCTGCTTCCTTTTCTGCTAGCCTACTTCCTTGGCTCGTTGAACCCCTGCAATTCTCAGGCATTCGCTCAATGACTCAACCGCACTGAGATTTGCGGCGATTCCGTACTGCAAGACTCGTTCGAATTTCGCGCTGCTGCTTGTTGAAGTCCTCCTGTATACAAGTCGTCACACATCTTCGTCTTTTTCTCTTCCCACCTCTGATTTCCCTGGCCACTGGGGTCCTAATCACGGGGGTAGTTAGACCCCAGGAGGCGCGAAAATTGCGTGCGAGTCCACTCCACGTGGACTTGCAATTTTCGTTCGCTTGAGGTCCTGGTGACAAAGTCCTAAATACCTGGATCGGGGAAAATCCGCAAGGCCTTTGTTTTCGTACTTTCTTTCGAAGATTCTTAGACCTTAGTAAAAAGCTTAGCTGTACAAAATAGACAATATACAAAATTGAGGAAGAAGGTAGTAAATTCTATTCCTACGGTTACTCCTAAAATTCTAAAGATGAAAAGTTGGTTTTTCTCAATTTGGCAATTAAATGCCGCTCGAAATCGTCGAGTTTACAACGTCCTTAACCATCTACTTTTCAATCGTATGGTTGAGCTTCAGCTCATGAAATCTAATAAGATTCACAACACATTATATTTTCCTAAATGAATTTTTAGTCACACACATTTCCTGAAATATAAACTCAGTCTCTCGGATCTTGCACGCATGTGTTTCAAATTCGCCCGCGTTATATTGCTTGCTAAGATCGCCAGCAGGAGCGATACATATCATATGTTACAGACAGTTGTGGCATTTATCTAGTAGGACATGGAGAATAGACTATGTAGTAGAATATCGGTCGAAATACAACACACATAATGATAAAGTAGACATCTATGACCGGATCACAAATTTAGAAAAATTACTGAAATACGTTTTACGTATATTAAGAGAGTGTATCACAAATAAACTACTGTAACTAGTATGTTATGTGTTATATAACATAAAGTTATCTATCGGATGACGTAACTAGTCTACCCAGCAAAATCTTATGTTTCTAATAATAAAGGGACGAGGGATTACCACAAGAAGGAGAAACTGAGCTCAATTTGCATTTTCGTGTTTATTCAGAATAACCTATTCTAGCTAAAATACATCAAGATAACCCTATGTCCCTGGA
>JAUMHM010087496.1:0-28725 GCA_032362435.1 Melikaiella ostensackeni | reverse complement strand
TCATCAGGCACTTGACTTAGTCCGTGGCTGATGATGACGCACCGGGGTTTCCGAGACAAAGTTAAATATAATAATAACATAAGATTTATTTCAAATTTGATTGCTTTTTCGGAAGGAAGTGTATATGGTGTCAAAGTATTTCGAAATGTATTGCAGCTTTTGGATTCAATGTAGGAAGAAAAAATGTAATCGAGATTTTAATCCTCAGTCAAAATAATTCGAATATAACAAAATTGAGGATTAACTGACTTATATAGTAGATTTTTTCCATACGTGCATTCATAAATAGTTTTCTACATCCAATCTCGTGTTTAATAGAGATTAAAGAAGTTAAGCAAATTTAATCATCTATAAATATACCAATATATTACAGAAGTTACAAGGGATTACACAAGATTGCACAATATTAACGGAGCTTACCCGTGGATCACAACAGTGGTTTCAAGTTAACTATTTTCCGTTAATATTCTTTAGCAGGCTACAGAAAAAAGTCACAATACTTGTCTCGTGCATTCAATTAGCGTGAGTTTTTACTAACGGAACTTTCAGAAGGTGTCCAAGTTCACTTGATCAAAAATTCTTTCATCATCCATGCTCAAAATTCCAGTCCTTAAGTTTTATTTTGTAGAGAAATTTAAGCTGAAATGTGCATTTTTTTGTGAATTTACTGTTTAAGTGTTAGGAGTTTATTTTCGGGAATTAGATCTGAGATTACATGAAACCTGAAAAAGAGCAAACTTCTGCTACACATATTTCACGATTAAATGTCTGTTTTTTGTTTAGGGGTAGGTTTTAACAGTTAAGCGTTGATTTTGTCAAATTATTTCCTAAGGTGTTGGAAGGATCATAAGGAGTTCAGAATTCTGATATACTTAATTTTCAGTCAAGTGCTTAATTTATTCATAAGGATAGTTCTTAAGTAATAGGGTGTGATTCTTAAAAATTTCTCTTCATATAAATTGGAGCAATTATAGAGCCCTAAATTATAGATGTTGAAAAATCGAGTTATTTTGTTTTTTATGCGTTTTTCTGTGCGGAAACTGGACAAGCCAGCTTAACATTAATCCAGTGGTACCACTCTTTTTTTAACTGAATAGTAACAAATTCCTCAATAGAGTAACTTGAGACCACTCATTTGAGCCATAAATTATGCTGTATTGAAAAGTGCGATTTTTAAATTCTTTGATGTGTTTTACAGTATGGACAGTAGGATGGTCCAGAAAACATTTTTTAAATTTCGTTGATGCTGGAGAGCAACGATTCCCCCCATTTCACGATGTTCCCGAAGAAAAAATTCCGATGAAAGAGCTCCAAAAGCCCACATTGTAATCCGATACTTAAAATGAGTTCATAATTAAGAAAATTACTCCACGGTTCTGTTCAATTCATATCAATTTAGGAACAACTAACATATAAATTACTTTCATTTTACAGTTTCCAATAATCTATAAGGAATATTTTGAGAAAAAAAGGTATACTTTCGTTATACCCATGAAATTGAATACACTTATAGTTTAAACAAATGGGTAATCAAAACATGTTGTTTATTAGTTTTTGAAATAAGACGATACTTAATAATAAGAGACATAGAGTAAGAGATTCGAAAAAACTAGAATTTTATCGAACTTCCCTATGAAAAGGCACAAATGAATGATTATTACTTGTTTAAATAATTTGCAGACTGCCTTTCATAAAAAAACATTACTCTTGACGTTCATATCATTATACGGCTAGTCTCGATTGAATTTAATCAAAAAGTGCTTGCACATCCAATCTATCTTTTGTACGTGATTCGGAGATGCACCCCGGTTATTTTAAGTTGAGTAAGAAAAAAATTGTTAACGATTAAAAGTCTTATTTTTCCCGAGAGCAACACAAAACATGAATTGCAGGTCGTAGCTTGAAATTTTCCCCCTTCCTGAAATCTATGAAATTACACCCTTATCGGATGTTTATAAAAATCGATTATGAATGAATTTAGTTTAACGAATTTCAACATTTTATTTTTAGAAACGACTGTTACTAATTCAGTAAAAATGTTAAACTTGATGCATTTTTGGTTGGTTTTTATCGACTTTTTCTATTTTTTTAACGGTTTAATGTATTTACTTATAAATTAAAGCGCTTATAGGGTCAGGGAAGAGTGTTGTAACACCCTAATAATTAAAAGTGTTATTTACTTTATCTCAAAATTTAATGTAAATTATTAGAAAACTTAATATATAATTTTTCAGAGAAGGTTATGAGGATTATAAACGTACGCTATCTTCAACCTATATAACATTCATGACTTACATAATGTTTAATGATTTCAAGTTCGAAACTGTTTATTCATTTCTTAGCGCTTGCTCTTTGTCTCAAGTGTATATCATGTTTACACGACTCTTATCATTATTTCAACACACATTTCGTGACTTTTGAAAACGCATTATTCTTCACACTTCTCGAACTCGAAATTTGTGAAAAAATTTTAATTCGTATGTGATCAAAGGCGATTCTATACATGCAAAAATTCCAGAAACAGCATTAAAGGATAAAGGTAGTCACCCTTGTGGTGAATCACTCGCACGATTTCTCATTTGCGAGAAATCTTAATTCAACATCTGAATGGCAAAAATGCTGAATCCACAAATTTTGTCTTTGTTGCAGTGTTAAGCAAAACATTTGATTAATGCAAATCAAACTTATTTGCTTTAAACACACCATGGCTTTAATCGAACAAATTCTACGATTGATATTGATAGAGTCAAACAAGTGTTTGCTTAATTTGTACAAACATTTTTCTCGGTGCGTAAGCCATCTGTTCATCAATGTTCTGTAATGAAAAATGTATTTGTGCGTAAAAAACAATCTTATACATATTATATATATATCAGTAGGTGCCATATCGTTCTTCCATGTGACAATAGGTGATTTATAATGCTCTAATTCATTCCAAAATATTTTTTTTCGTCGCTGGAAATATTTGCAAAAAATAAATGTCTTTCATTTCTAAACATTAACAAATTAAAATAACATATTTAGAGAATTGCGAAACTGAGACTTCTTATTAGGAATCTCTTATTTATTTCAAGCGGAGATAATTTTTACCACGGTAGTCAAATAAAACATACTTCTAAGTACAAGTTTTCTGTGAGGAATGAAATCAGACATCAAGATTATAGGAATATCGTTCTTTTTCCTTAATGTAGAAAAATATATCTATTCTAAAATTTAAAATTGAAATTATAAAAGATATTTTTTTCTGGCTGACTTGAATGGAGCAGATTTTTCTCCATAAGACTGAGTTAGTTACAGATTTAACTGAAAATTAGTTGTATTTAACAAATCGTTCGTCAAATTGATGAATCACTCAAGACCAATTAATTTTTAGTCAAATTCAAATAGTAATTTCAGGAGAATAAAGTATCCAAATCATTAGTGAAAATAACGTAACTAATTTTTTAGTCTAATAACATAACGTTCAATGTATTCATTCATAATTCAGTTAATAAAATTTAAGTAACGGTTAGTTAATTACTGACTAATTAAACCAATGACTGCCTTTTTGCCTCTGGTTTTTAAAATTATATGCGCGTAAATTTATTACACTATGTGTTCGGTGATAAATCAGTCACTTCACGAAATGACTAGAAAACAGAGACCGATTTCGAAATTCGGATGTACTGAACTGTCGATCTAAAGACAACTGAGCACTTTATGAAACAGCTCGAAATCATTGACGGTCAACAAATACTGTATCTATCTATCGAATATTCCACAATATCGAAAATACTAATAATTTAGAAACATTTGACAATGACTTTCATTCTCACTATTGTTATTTGGTCTGAAGAGTGGTCTTTTTGGACCATATCAATACTTAAAAATGCAATAAAAATATTTTAACTATAGTCAAAATCTTAAAATGTATGAAATGACCCATTCACGAAAAATCATGTTCATAGAATACTCAAAAAACTGTGCCAAAATAAGAAAACAAGTTTTATTCTCTGCTGTGCTTGTTTTAAATAAAAATTGTCAACTAATTGTATTTATTTTATTGTATCTACACAATTTAAATTAAATTTCATGACATAAAATATTTTCAAAAAAAAAATATATTTGTTTTTAAGTAGAGATAGAATAAGAAGAAACTCGAATGTCAATTTCTCGGAGCCATATTGTTCTATCTCTTTTTAACTAAACTTTCAGTTTATAATGTTTCGAAGAGGTTAAAAAAATTGAAAAATTTTTTTGTAACTCTTAACTAATGAGACTGGGAAGTAAAATATTATACAAGAAACGTTCATCATTGTTAATATGATAAATGAAAATTTTAATTTTCATCTGGCTCCGCTGTGAAATTTACAAAAACGCTGATAGAACACTAATTCTGAGACTGAGTGATATTGTTAGCCTTACCACGATGTGTGTCGACTGACTTTAATCCAAAAGAGCTCTCATCTCTAGTTTTTTTTCCAATCCCATTTCTGTGATATCCCACGATAATTTTGAGACAAAAAAATCCCTGCTAGGATTATTGTATATTCTTGATTTTTTATTTTTTTGGAGGTTATTTTGTAAACCTTCATGGAAATACTCGTATCTCTAAACTGGAGCTTCTTTGGCTTGAAGTATGCGATTTGACATCCAAAAGAGATTCTAAATGTTGAATACTTTTGGACCCCTCGAACTTATTAAAATGATTTGAAACAGGTCCGTAATGGCAGTTTTAATCCGTATTTGGAAATTTCTCATTTTCAGAGCATTCTCTATCTGAAATAGCCTGGATAAGAATTTGAGCGTGTGAAATTTTCCGTAAAACTTAAAAAAATTTGATGCTCTATCCCTAATAGTCTAGGAACTTTGACCTTCAGAAATTATTTCTTTGTGAAAAAGTTGTCTGAAAATTTGTTTACATTTATTTTTGGTGAATTAACTCATTTTCTGTGCACCGTTGATGAAATTTATATAATAATAAGTTGCAGTTCATTTCATTTCCACCGAATCTAAAAAAAATAGAATGTTCTATTCCTCATGCGTCCGAAGTTACAGCGTCCTGACAAATATCATTTTTTATGAAATTTTGTCAGGTACTGAGTTTCCTCGAAATAACTTGTTTTTGGTAAACTTCACATGAAAGGTTGCTTTCATAATGATAAGAATACGTACAATTCCCTATGAAAAAAAAAATCAATTCCAATCTCAATCAATTGTAGATTTTTATTAAAATTGATATTGTGAAAATTGCATCGCACTGACAAACACTGTCAGTAAATATGCCACAACCAAGAACGCACGGTGAAAATCGCTATGAAATTTGTCTATTATGCTTCGGAAAAACGAAAAATATCGCACGACAAACAAGTTATTTCGAAAAAACTCAATGCCTGACAAAATTTCACAAAAAAGTGGTATTTTTCAGGACACTGTAACTTCGGACGTATGAGAGATGAAAGATTTCTTTTTTAGATTTGCTGTAAATTAGGAGTATAACAACTCATTGAGTAAAACTTCCATCTGCGATGTACGGAAAATGAGTTACTTTACCAAGAATAAAATTTTAAAAATTTTCAGACAAATTTTTCATTCAAAAAATAATTTCCGAAGGCAACGTCTCCCAAACTATGAGAGATGAAACACTCAAACTTTTTTAGTTCTACGTGGAATTTTACATACCTAAATTCTTATTCCGGCTTCTTTACATAGAGGATGTTCTGAAATGGAGAAATTTCCAAAAAAACTGATTAAAACTGACCTTATGCACCTGTTTGAAATAATTTCAATAAGTTCAAGGAGTCCGAAAGTATTCAACATTTAGAGTCTTCTTTTGGATGCTAAGTCGCAGGCTTCAAGCCACAGAAGCCCAGCTTTGAAGTTATTTCCATGCAGAGAAAAATATAAAATAAAGTTTATTCACCCCCCTCCCCCCCTTCGAAATTTTTTCCGCGCGATTCGGTCGTCCTGCTTCGCGCTTGGTATTATGTGTTTTTTATGTACAAATTACTAAATTTGTTTTTGATTTCAAATGAAAAAGGAAATCTATTTACTTAAGGCTCCATCTGCCTTAAGGAATGCATTCTCATCATAATATTCGCGCACGATTTTCTACGCTCGCCGTATAATATTTAGAAATAAATAGTTAAAAAGAAGATTAACAATTATCTTAATGATTTATGACTGCTCTCATAAAGGAATGTCTGGCGTCAATTTTATTTGACTTTTTAAAAGCACAAATTCCACTCTTCTGACTTTTTTTCTTATTCTGCGTCGTTTGACTCAAAAATTAAAATGAAAATATTCCAATATCATTTTCCATACTTAAAAAACAAACTATGTCTCCTACCAAAAAATGTTCAGAAGAAAACTTATGCGTTTTCGTAAAACAACAATTTTGGTATTACAGTTTTTTTCGTATCTCGCGTTGTCTCAAAATTTGAATTTTCGATTTTTTTTTAATTTAAAGATTTGTTACGATGGTCTTGTAGGGCTTTCAAAAAGCAATGTTCTTCTACTCTTAACTTTTTATCATATCGTGCATTGTTTGGCTGAAAAATTTCATTTTCTTTTCCTTTTTTCGAATTTTGGAAATGCTATAAATCTCATAATTTTTTTTATCGAAAAAAGTCATGATGATAGATTGTTCGATTTTTAAGTACTACGAATAGTCTTACATATAATTTTTAAATCTTAAGAAAAATTGTCTCAAAAATTTTGAAAATGCTCTAACTTTTTGAGTTTTCATCCAAAATGCCAGGCTAACGAACTTTACCGTCAGTTTTCGATACTAAAAGAGTGTACCAAAGGACAATCCAATAGATTCCTTCTTTCGAAAGTAAACGTGCTTACAGGCAGACATACAGACATAGAGACAGATATACATTCAGACAGACAGGCACTTTCGTAAAAACCTGCATTCGGGTTCAGGGGGTCATAAAACGTGGACATTTGACAAAAACGGGGGGGGGGGTTAAATTTTACACAAATCTAATACCTTCTCTGATGAGAATGTAATAAAATGATAAATGAGAGCTGCTTTGGGTTGAAGTCAGTCGAAACACATCGCGCTTCTTAATCAATAATGACACCAACACCTTATACTGCAATAAAGTTGGGTATAAAAGACGAACTCTATTCAAACATGGTCTTCAAATTACTCTTGCCTTCGGTTTAACAATTGAAAAAAGTAGAAAATTATCATCTAAAGTTTCCAATTTCGTGTATGAAGTGTCAGAAAAAATATATTTGAAGCTTTTGATATATTGTGGCATTTTGTCTTAAAAAATTATTGAGACTTTCTTGGTAGAAAACCATAGTAAGTAAAGTTCTTCCTTCTCAAAAGTGATGAGATTAAACATATGTTTTCTGTCACGAGTGATGCTTTTTTTAATATAAATAATATAGAATGCTTGCAAATTTCGAAAGTATAGTTTTTTCTGTTTTGAATCTTAAGATAGGAAACGTTTTTTTCTTTCGGATTCTTCTGAAAATTTTATTATTGTCCTCAGTGCCTCAAATATATAATCTTATTCAGGGCTGTATATGTGCATTAATTGAAAGAAGGTTATAGAAATGGGAAACGTGACAAATAGAAAAGTTTAATAAAAGAACGCGATACAGTAACATTTTTAATTTTATTGGAACTATAAGAATAGTCCGGAATGATGCAGTCTAAATTAAAAAATTACTAAGGAAACTTGTGTTACATTACCCATCCAATGCAACTTCACTGGAATTTCTTTAAATATTCTCAGGCTCAGTCAAGCTTCCGAGATTTCTCTCTATAAGTACTCGGGTAGAACTTTTTGAAGATTCAGATAGCTCTCATCAATTTTCTGAAGCCTCATAAACTTGTTTTTGTAAATATTATAAAAATTTCCCTGAATAGCAAGAAACTACAGAAGTTGCCTTGAAAAAGTAGGTTCAACTCGGCATCTGACCAAAGAATCGAGTGGGAAGGATTCTTGTAGTAATGTTTACGCAGTGGTGTTAATAACGCAGAAGCCAGATGTAAGAGCTTTAAATATAGAAGTGTTACTTTCAATATCCAAGTTAGAAAATCGATAGTTAAAGAATCAGAATGTACGAATTTTTTCAATTACAAATGCCTAAAATTTGCTTTCAAAAATTCCAAATATATCGTATTGTGTATTTATCTCGTAAACTGTACATGATACGTAAAAATAGATGGCATTTTCACATTTTCCATCAGAGGAATACTGTATGTAAATATAAATATATAGGTTGTCAGAAATAAATATTATCATAGCGTTTCCTTGAATTTTCTAACTACCCATGGTACATGGTACATCAAAAAGTTAAGAGTGCCAAATTGTTCCTGGGCAAGATTGCAGCAAAAAACACACTCAATAATTTTTAATCTAACTTCGTTTTTTGGAAAACTTTATCTTTCAATTTCATTATAAATTTCTTCTTTTCTTATTTCTTGTTTTCGATATATTTATTTTTAGTAGAGAAGCTAGGAATGCACGCATATCCATATTCTTTTTAACACTGAAAACTTTTTATCATGAGACCATAACATTTTTAAGATGAGAATATATCTTCAGACAATTTAAAGATCAATATTATCTGTTCTAATTTTTTTTCTCTGGCATAAAACAGTGAGAAACGAATTTTTACCTCTTAAAATCAAAAAATTAATTATTCTGAAAAATCGAAGTGAGTCTACAAGAAAATTGAGGGGCTTTCTATTGCAATTTTTCTAAGAAATAATTTTTTTCTATCAAACTTTTTCTATATCTTGCTCCGTTTTCGAATAAAAGTGTCAATTTTTATTTTTTTGAATCAAAATTGAATTTTTCGAAGAACAGCTCTGACCAAGATTTTGTTTTCCATCAGAAAATAGTTTTGAGACATCCCCTCATTCCATCTTCTTTTTAAATCCATTTTTTCTTATATCTATCTAGAGTTTCAAAAATCTAACACTGTCATCTGGAGAAATCGCAACAAAACAATCAATTGTATGGGTGCAAAGATTCATTCGGAATGTTTATGCTGGTTGCCTAATATGATTGTTAAAATACAAAATAATTTTAGAACTAAATGAAAATTAAGAATGCGGTTTCCTTACTCTAACCATTTACAGCTGCAGCAACTGTTAAATACACAGCAAGAAAGAGCGTCTGATGATTCATAAAGAAATTGGGTGTTCTTCAGTACATTTCAATAACTACTGTGATCTGGAAAGTAATTCGAAATTTCAACTTAATGCAGTTCAATCCTACTGTGTAAAGCTCTGCAAAAAAAGTAATTTCAATTCTGCGAATTCAAATAAACTCTTGACAATAAAACTCTGCAAAGAAGACCTTACACAAAATAACTTGATGATTAATTGAAAAAAAAATATTTCCAGCTGTTTTACATTATTGCATATAGAATCTTGCTGTGTAGCATTAAACAATCAAACAAATAATAATAAAAATGTTGCAATTTTGAGCCTAGCACAAATAGACAGCAGAAGATTAGCACATAATTCTTAGGCTAAACAAATTTGATGTAATTACTAGTTACTATATAATCTGGTTATTAACATTAAAGAATCATTTCATTTGCAGAACTTTTTCAAATTTTTTTGGAACGTGTTTTTTCCTCGAATGTGGGACCTACTAGCGTGCTACTCCTAGGCTCTTGGAGTGGTCATTGCACAGGAGCTGTACAGCTAGCAACACCAGCTGGAAAAAGTGTTATCCCTATGATGATACCAAAAGGTACAACAGGGAAGATTCAGTCACTTGACGTTCACGGATTTTGGATTTGAGAGGATCATGTATGACGAACTTACACGTGCAAAATAATATTATAAAATGACAGTCAGTGGTACATATTACTTATCATAACCACGAGATCACAATCTTCTCAAATATTCTTGGTTTAAAAGTGATCACATTACTGAAAGCCCAGAAGAATTAGAGAATCCAGTAGATTTTTCTTTCAAGACTTTTTCCAATACACTATGTAAAGTTGAAAGTTGTCGAAATGTAGCTATTAAGAAGTATTCCTGGTGCAAAAAAGCCTTGTGTTTCAAACATTTTTTCGAAAACTATTGTGCATTCAAACTAATCGTAAAAGCCGCATTTTTGTAATGCAATAATTATATTTTTGACGTAGTCGCGTAATACGGGTGATTAATCCCCAAAATATTCTTAGATATGCACGTCTGATAAAAATCAATTCTGTACTGAAAATGTTTCGTCCTTGCAAGCATTTTCAATAAATCACAAAACTGTTTGAAAATTCCTTAATGATTATTGCTGTTTACTTTATTTAGAAGACAGTACTTTGGGTAGGAGTACATTCATCTCAAAACTTTATCAACAATAGAAAATAAGAGTTTCTTTCGTATGTTACAAATTGTCGAGTAGTTAGGTTTCGCATCGATAACATTTGAAATATTCCAATAAAAAAAAAGTTGTCGAAAAAAAAAATTTTTAGGGGTTGTCAACCACTAAATAACTATCCCTAATAAGAGAATGTGAGGTTTGAATCCGTTCCAGTGTTTACAATTATTTGTATTACATATTGAGCGAATGGTTTCAAACACCGTATGTGCTTCAAAAATATAAAGTGATATATGTTGAGGGTTTTTACTTCCAAGACTCAACCCCAACTACAGAAAGAGAATGTATGTAATACATTGCTTAATCGCTAGCATTTCAAGTTCTTAAAAATATAAATTATTCATCTTTTTCTACATATATGGTGAAAAACGGATGTCACATGTACAAACTTTGGGAGTGGGTTTCACCCCTCAAAACCTCGTATGGGCTGATGAGAAAAAACACGTGTCGCTTTTTTTTGAGTACTATAAAATATCTGAGAACGAGAAAAATCGGACATCTGTACAGGAGATTAATGACAATATAACCTTGAAGGTCAAATTGGAAATAATTTTGCAACAACTCTGGTGAAAACACATACTTTGAAGATATAGAGTTTCAATTCATTTCTTCAGTCAACATTAATGCACGTAGATTTATTTGGGAAATCAAAATTCTACGTGAGATGCGCATGAAACTTCACTAGTTTTCTAGAGTACTATTGCCTTCTTTTATTCCGAAATACAAGTCACCTTGATGTTTACGTACTCGGTGAATGTACTTTTTTTAAAAATCTCATATTACGTAACCTGTTATCACACCATTCAGGTTACTAAGAATTATTCAGCACTGCAAATAAAGTTGGATATAAAAGAATTACGCTATCTATAGTCTTCAAACTACTCTCGCCTTCGGTTTGACTATTAACAAAAAGTAGAATCTAGTCATCTGAAATATCTAATATCCTGTGTAAAATGTCGGAAAAGATATATTTGAATCTTTTAATTCTTTGTGGTATTTTGTCTCAAGGAGTTATTGGAACTTTCTTGGAAGAGAATAACGGTAAGTTAAGTGATACTTTCAATAAGCTTTAGCGTGGAGCAAAGAAAATTAATTTCGTGTTGCGAAATTTTCATACTGTGGAGACGTTTCCTTTCTAGAGAACCAAAACGTTTCATTTTTTAATCGCCAAATATCTTGTACCTCCCTTTCAGATTAAAATTTTTAGTTCAGGGGTTTTTCAACAGCACTTGAATATTATAGAAAATGGCAAAATCACGAAAATCGTAATGAAATAAATGACGAAAGAAAAGGGTCTAGGCAGATATAAGAATGTAAAGGGTCTCCCGAATACTTTTTTCCTTATTGCTTCTTATCAAATTTCCAAATGAACAATTCTTTTATGTTTGATATTTCTAAATGTAAAACAATATTCTCTGTTTTAAGCAATGCCATCGAAATAATAATCCAATTGTTGAAAGTATAATTGAATTTCTTTTCTCGAGAGGTTGAACAAACAATGGAGTTGATTTTTGTTTCATTTTTACGAAAACAATAATTGTATACATAGATTATCATTGTTTTCGTTCTAAGTAAATTATGTATTTTTATTTTGATTTTATGTTCGAAAGTGTATAATGTACATATATTAGTGTCAAAAGCTTTCGAAATGTATTGGAGCTTTTGGATTCAAATATTCAATATACTAGAAACAATTTATAACGATTTTAAACGAAATTTCAATTCTTAGTCACAAAACAATTCGAATATTACAAAATTCGGTACTAATTACGAAATGGTGGATCCTTTCGAAAAAAGTTCTGTATGTTTGATCACCTGTTTGATAGGGATTTAAAACGTTCACAAAATTTTATCCATTAATATACCAAGAGATTACAGAGATTACAAGAGATTACAAGATTCAATGGCAGCACACAAGATTAGACACGGGACTACTTGGGATTACGTATATTACATGAAATGTCAAAAGATTACAAGGAATTAGATAGGATTACAGGGATCACACAGTGGATTAGAACACTGTTAAACCCCCCTGGCATCAAAATATTTCTTTCGATGTAGGAGAAAATTCGTCGCATTACTATTCTATAAATCCAAGAGGGAGATGAACTTTTGCAAAAATGTTAGTTCTTTATTCGAAATTTGTTGCAGCTTACATAATGGACAAAAATTGTTAAACATTTTTTTTAGAATATGTTATCCGCTACGTATATTGCAACATTTTAATAAACAATTCTTTTTTTCACAAAAATTCATCTCACTCTTTGATTTATAAAATAACAATGTAACAAATATTCTTTTACATCGAAAGGAATACTTTGACGCCCAGTTCATGTAATTTCGTCCAGGGGCACTTTTCAGATGCTTGTCCAACTAGAACCCTTATTTCGAACATAAAAAGATTTTGGATAGATCCTTCAGTGCTCACTAAAAAAATTTACGATCAGGTATTACCATATTTCTAAATAATTGGACAAAAATCCAAAGTAAAAAGATGTTTGGTTTGAAACATGAACAAAAAACGATAATTTGAGCAGAAATCATTTTCACGGATTATTAGACGTTATTATTAGACGATTAGAGTCGTTCCCCAGCTGATTTCTTATACCTTGCATGTAGAAGTGCTCGACTTTGTCATCGAAAATCTCAGAAACTAAAAACAAGAAAAGCTTGAAACTTTGGTAGATGATCGAAGACATAATCCTTTACATTGTATTTCAGTTTCAGCGATTTCTTAAGAAAATCGCCTGAGGGAAGTACTACCTTAAAAGGTTGCAAAAAAATGTAAGAGCGTCATCTGCTTAAGCAATGTCTCTGCATTATTAGAATTCCACAGTATGAAGTTACTTTTTTTTCGCTTCACCCTAATTAATGTATCTAAAATAAAACTTGTAGTAATTACTATTTAAAAAAACGCTACTGAATGAATAATTCATCATGCCTACAGAGAGTTCATCAAATCTCCACTTGCGCAAGAAACGTGTAATTGATCTCTCGTGGCCAGCATATAATGCATGGAGCATTACAGATGTTTCCTACATTGTAAAAGTTTTAGAAAATGGTGTAAGAATTTGTGTTGGTATTATAATCACACCTGAACTTATCTTGACTATTGAGCGTTGTGTTCCTAAAAATGAAACGGCGTATAAAGTTGAATCTGGTCAACTGCTTGTGACTACTGTTAAAACTCACAATGTGATAAAAAAATACCCAAATGGACTTCTTGTTTTGCTTTTGATTAGACCATTTATCAAATTTTATCTTCCATCACTTAATCGAAACATAAGACCTTACGAGGAACCTCTACCACCACACACACTTGCTACTGTGACTGGCTGGGCACCTAGGCATCAAATGTAAGTTATCAATAATGTATTGAAAACAAAACAAGCAATATTTTATAAAGTAATACTTCATTTTCTCTTCGGTTTGCGCGACAGACAGGAACCTCCTCATTTTCGAAAATCAATGCGTGTACCCTTAATAAGCTGGAAGGCGTGTTCCACTTGGTACCGATTTCGTGATATTGAGATTACAAATGACAATATCTGTACTCTTGAATTAGCTGGAGAAAGAGGCCTTACCGATGAGGATGTCGGTTCTGCTTTAATTCTGGATGAGAAACTGGTCGGTGTTCTCATTGTTGCTGGAAGCTCTATGGGTCGCAGTAATCCTGATGTTTTTATACGCGTGAATGATAACAACGCATACCATACGTGGATCAAATCATACATGGGCCCATATTCACTTAACCAAGTGAATGTACAGCATTCACATAATCAACACCCATACAATTCACCCAATACTCATTCCTCTTCTTCAGGTAGCAACCAGTAAAGGTTGCTCTCACTTTGACAGTTCCTTTCTGTAAAGCAATAGCCACGTCAAATTTACCATCAATATCTATACTGAGAAAAATTGTTATTATCATGTAATAGTAATTCCTAGGCAACTCCATGGCTCTCGCAATCAGCCTTGTTATGCTGGGCCAACATCCAACAAAACTGAAGTTTTAACCATTATCAAATAAAGTTCTATATTGTTGAAAAATTACACTGCTTTTCATTTTAGGTACTTTTCTCGATTTTGTTTTTTTATTTTGCGAATTTAAAATTGGGTCACTTCAAAAGGTTCCATCTTCGGTATGGAATTCAAATGCTGGAAAACTGCATGTGATTTGTATTGGGAATAGCAGCTCCTAATTAATTTCAAATTTATCCTTGAGTGTATCTGAGTGGATAGAAAATATAGAACTGAAAAATGATTCACGCATGTTACTGTATGAGCCACGCTGTTTCCTCCAATGAAAAATTCTTGCTTTCTGAATATATTTTTTCCTAAATGTACTGAAATATTATCTAATATAATATTCATTTTCCACGATCTGTATCGAATTTACAAGTAATGTTAATATTTTCTTCTGTAGAAATGAAAATTGAGTAGGTGAATAAATAATATTGACAACTAATTGTTTAAGACATTATTAACTGTAACTGGGATCTTACTTCAGATATCTTAATTTTGTTTCTACGTTCAACTTCGGTTCTATATTA
Organism: Melikaiella ostensackeni; assembly: GCA_032362435.1. Classification (NCBI taxonomy): domain Eukaryota; kingdom Metazoa; phylum Arthropoda; class Insecta; order Hymenoptera; family Cynipidae; genus Melikaiella; species Melikaiella ostensackeni. Next base: position 13,829 of record JAUMHM010087496.1, on the reverse strand, counting down.
TTAACTTCAAAGAAAATGAGAGATTAGGGGCACCAGACGCTCTTGTGTCACGATAATAAAATTTTAATTAATCGGCTTTGCAATCTTTCAAGTAGTATAATAGGTTGAATAATTTTGGAGTATAGCTCAATCTCAATCCTTGGTTAAAATAGAGAAGCAGTGTTTGCGCTTCAAAAGAAAAGGTCTCCTAATTTTAAATGATCATCAGCATTAAAAAATATATATATTTTACATTTATCCAACTCAGTGTGAGTTTTGAAATACTTTTGTGATTGAATGCTAATCAAATAGGCGAGCTAGGCACTTCGAAGTTAAAAAGCGGTAAATGTGACAACAATCTTATCACTATTTCAATGTTTTTCTTAATCATGAGATTTAATATACATTTCGTAATTGTTCTTCTCAAATTTGATGACGCTTGGTCATTAAACATTTGACTTACTAACTTTCCTCATGATTTATCATATCTATTACTTCATTCTCTGCGATGACAAATCAACATTCTTAACTTTCAGAAGTGTCTCAAAGAGTACTTTTGAAAATACAGACTTATATCTCTCATCAAATCAGGAGAAAATCCAGTGTAAATGGGACAACATCATTTTGCCGAAGAAGCAGAATCCTGAATGCTAAGAAGTACCAGAAATATAATTACCGAATAGAAAATATCCGCAAAATGATATTTTCAAATAACCGAAGATAAATTAAGGAAAATTTATTTTCTAAAATTTGAAGTTTTGTGAATTTTAAATTTCAGGAATTTGCTAATTTCGGCATTTTTGAAATTTGTCTTTGAGAATTTCTCTAAATATACACTTCGGGGAATTTTAATGGTTTCGGTTATTTGAAATTTCTGGATTTTTCTACTTTCGTTAATTTTCGCTTTAAGAATGATTCAATTTCATTAATATATACTTTCGGTAGTTTTATTTATCTTTGGTGTTTTCCTGCTTTGGGAAACTCAATTTTCAAAGAATTTGCTATTCCAGTAATTATATTTTCGTTATTTTTCTAAATTCGAGATTTTGCTTTTTCGGCAAAATTTTGCTGTCCCCGAAAAATAGGGTCATGAAATTTGGAGGGATTGTTGTCCTAAATAATGCCCATTACGTATTAAGTTTAAGGCCGGACCGGATAAGAATAAATATTCTTTCGTCGATTTTATACTTTAAAAATAATCGTTCAAGATGCGATTTTTTTGCGATTTTGATTATATTAGGTGGATAAAAGATATATACGTAGATTTGAATGAAATACATCTGTTTTAACAAAAAAGTTTGAGGTCCATTCATTGAATATCGTGAAAGCGACATAAAATAAAATTGAAAAGTTAGAAATTCCAAAAATACTCATCACAGTACAAACAGTAGTACCAAGCTCTGTAACCTGAATTTTTTTGAACACGGAGTGGTATTTAGTTGATATATTTCCATACAATGCTTATAGCTATTTCCATATACAGACTTTCATCTTTAGGAACTTTTGAAATTTTTAATGGTCCATTTGTAAGTAATTTTATTTTTAAATATTGAGTACTTAACAACAAAATGACAAATAAACTTGTTCATTTTGACAACATAAATCGATTGATGTATTCAGAAGCACTCTATGACCAAACGAAGTTATGATATGTATCAATTGAACTTTTTCTTCTTTTAGAGTCCATGAAAAATAAACATTAAACAATGAATGTTAATAATGAGCAATGAAAAATAAATAAGAAACAAGGAATAATAAAAAACTCAGGCGAACTTGCCTTTTCTATCCCCTAGGACTCCTGTTACAATCCAAAATACTTTTATCACAGCATTCTTCTATTATGATCATAGAAAATATATCAGCCCGACTCCTGTCAAAAAATTATCTCCTCAAAGTAGAACAATCATCTACAGTGTTCATGAAATAATCACTATTAAAGATACACCATACCATATAACGAACGCGCCCACCAAACTAATAGCGGCTTTTCTGTAACATATTCCAGTCTGGTAGCCGTAGCTACTTTCTTTTATGTTTGATTTCGTTTGTTTCTGTCACGAACTGATGAATAACCCTTTTCGTCAACACATTTATCTCCAATGGTTTTTATTACTACTAAATAGCATGTTACATGGGTTCAGAGTATATGATAACGAGGATGGTCATATACTGATCCATCCTCTGTACATGGATGACCTAAAGCTATACACTAGTTCAAACCGTAAACTGCAGTAACTGTTCGATGTCACAGAGCAGTTTTCTAATGACATCCACATGGAGTTCGGGCTAGATAGATACAGAACAGTGCATTTAATCAGGGAAGAGTTAGGGGCCGCATAATAAGAGAACGAGAACATGAGTCACATCTAAGCAATGTCTAAGGGAGAGTCATATAAATACACTGAAAGTCCTTAATAAGTCAGTCTGCAATATGTCCTTCCTAGAATTCTACCAGCTCCCATTTGTAGCCGACAGAGTCTGAGGGGATGAGCGAGATGCGTCGCGAGAGCTGTGGCGTTCAGCAGTTCCGTAGCTATAAAGCGGGCAGTTGACTTTTATGGGACTTTCAGTGTATCTGAGTTTTCTTGAGTCTAGAGGTATGCAGTATACGATAGTTGAGAAAAGCCTAATGACTGCCTTCACTACGAAATTCATATTGGTTCTGAAGATTTCTCAGGACTGGGTCTACAAAAAAGGGTTGTTAACAACTATACTATTCCTGTCATCTCGTACTCTTTTGGGCTCATCAAATGGCTCATCAAACCAACACCGAACTTGAAATGGTAAACAGAACCATCCATGTAAGAATGACCAAGCATCGAATGCACCACAGTAATTCGGCGATTGAAAAGATAGTTCTACCACAACAAAGAGGGGGTAGATGCATTTCAGCTGTCAAGCAACTGTGTATATCGCAAAGTTATACAGTTGCGAGACTATTTTAACAGCAAGCGAGATGTTGTGCTTTACAGCACCATCTGTAAAGCAGATCTTGATTACACGATATTGAATTTGTCCTCGGGGGAAGCCTTGAATATCAGAGCAGAAACCATAGAGGAAACAGAAACCCAATGTAGACATGAAGTTATCCACGGCGAGCAGCCCAAAACGTTAGATCAACATGAAATGCACAGAGAGGCATCCAATATTTGGCTGAAAAATAGCGTCCTGTTTCCGGAAACGGAAGAATTCGTGATAGCGTTTCAGGATAGGGTTGTCAGCACTGGAAATTATCGCAAGCACGTGTTAAGGCAAGACTGGTTTTTAGGTGCCGATTGTGTGGAGATACCGACGAATCAATCGAGCACATTATTAATGGTTGTCGCGTAATGGCTCAAAGAGAGTACATGCACAAAGATAATGATGTAGCGGGCATTATACATCGACATCTTTCCCTAAACCTAGGACTCTTGACATAATGGAATTATTTTTATGCATTCATTCCAGTGCTGTTTCATAAAACGAAAACCACATCTTATACTGGGATGTTACTAAGCAGATGGATCATTACGATCATTGTACATCATGTATATCCGAGCCAATAGATCCGAGATCGTGAGGCGTGAGAAAAAAGGTGGAAGAGTCTATATCGTTGACATTTCTTTACCACTTAACCCCAACTTGCATGCAACCTATACGACCAACATCCATAAGTATAGCGATCTAAGGCATGAAGTAAAGACAATATGATGGAATGTGAAACATGCGTCTATTTATCCTATTGTGATTTCGGCTACAGGCAATGTGCACGCAAGATGCACTGAACGTCTCGAACATCTATGAGTCTGTAGGGTACTGGCATCAGCTCAAAAGGCCACTTGTCGCACTGTGAGAAACTTCCTAGAATATCAGGACGCAGGTAACTGAAACCCTATGAAGTAACAGATTGTAGCTCTAAGAAATGGTAGCTCTAGAAAAGCATCCAGAAGCGATGAATGTCACCTCCAACGCTCTCGGGCGCTGCTTAAGGATAACAGCGGTTAAGGATGAACTCCAAATTACAGCATACACCTTATTTCATGACTATTACAACATCGTCGCGAGAGATTTCAAACATCGTATTAGTTTCATAACGACTATAACTCATCAGGCACTCAATTTAGTCCGTGGCTGATAATGGAAAACCGGGTTCACCCGACATACAAGTTGAAAAACGCAAAATTATAAATAGTGTCAAAGAAATCACATATTTTTCTCATGCATGGCCTTCAACATACTCTCACTTTCGGTATAACAACTGAAGAAAGTAGAATTCCATAAATTTGAAATGCCTTAATTCGTGTAAGAAATTTCGGGAAAAAAACATTTGGTCTTCTTAATTTTTTGTAGCATTATGTCTCAAGGAATTATTTTGATCTTCTAGGGAGATAATAATGGTGAGTAAAGTTATATTCACAGCACTTTGAAATAATTGAAAATGGCAAAATCGCGGAATTCATAATAAGAATTTTTTTCAGAGAAAGTAAGTCTACATTAGTTGAAAGCGTATTATTTGTTATAATCTTGTAAGAAACGATCAATTCGAACAAAAATGAAGAATTTTAAATTAATAATTTTTGTATCTTCAATTTTTTCCATGAAATAGAATCTTTTCTCTTTCAAACGATACCATTAATAATAATATTGCAATATCTCAAAGTATAATTAGAGAATAAAGTTAAAATTTTATTTTTCTCATTATTAGGAAAGTAACTCGGAGAGTAATAATTATATACGGTAGATTTAACAGTAATCGTAATGGTCCAAATAAGATAAAGAGCAAGAAAATTGTTACCACGATTACTGGGACGTTTACCTTACAAAGATTGTAAAAATTATGTGATTTTATAATGCAATGTTTTTCTTTCAAAGTTTGTTCTCTTCTTTAAGCTTGTCCTCAACCTCTATATTCTTGTTATAGTATATACTAACTTATAGTACCAATATATCATGTTTCATTATATCTTTTAACTAAACTTAAGGTATATTTCAATTTTGATTGCTTCTTCGGAAGTAAGTGTATATAGTGTCAAAATATTTCGAAATATATACCAGCTTTTAGACTCGATATAGGAAAAAAAAACTTTAATCGAGATTTAAATCCTTAGTCAAAATGATTCGAATATATCAAAATTCAGGATTAATAGACTTATATAGTGGATCCTTCCTGTTCGCGCATTCACAAATAGTTTCCTACGCTTAATCTCGTGTTTAATAGAGATTTAAAACGTCCAACAAATTTAATCGTCTATAAGTATACCAAAATATTACAGAGGTTACAAGGGATTACACAAGATTACACAATATTATTAGGGCTTACACAGTCGATCATAACAGTAGTTTCAAGTTAACAAATTTTTTCATTCCTGCGTGTTCAAAATTGCGGTCCTAAATTTTTATTTAGTAATGAAATTTATGCTAAAATGTGTAATTTTTGTCTGAATGCACTGTTTAAGTGTTAGGGGTTTATTTGCGAAAATAAGATCTCAGATTACGTGAAACCTGAAAAAATAGAAAACTTCTGCTCTACTCATTTCTCGATGAAACGTCTATTTTCCGTTTAGGGGTAGGTTTTGAGAATTAAGGGTTGGTTTTGAAAAATGATTCCCTATGATGCTAGAAAGATCATGAGGAGTTAAAAATTCTGATATACTTCATTTTCTGTCAAGTGCTTAATTTATTCTTAAGGACAGTTTTTGAGGGATAAGTTTTGGTTTTCAAAAATTTCTGTTTATGTCAATTGAAATCAATAGTGGTGCCCTAAATTATAGATATTGAGAAATTCGATTATTTTTGTTTTCTGTGTTTTTCAGGCCAGCTTAACATTAATCCAGCGACACTACCCTTTCTTTAACTGAATAGCAACAAATTTCTCAATTGAGTAACTTTAGAGCACTAATTTGAGCAGCAAATCATTCTGTAATGAAAATTACGATTTTTGAATTCTATTATGTGTTTCGCAGTCTGGATAGTGGCAAAAATTTTGTTGATGCCGAAGAGCAACAATCCCCCCCCTCATTTTGTGAGTTTCCCGAAGAAGGAAATTCCCTATTCTTCTTTTTTTGAATTGGTCAATCCTGACCCGTGCCCCCGAGCCTTTGAAGTTAACATCGGATTTCAAATAGGAAAACCTAATTTTTCAAAACAATGGAGAAAACAACTACTTGTTACTATTGTTGGCTGGACACACACTAGGACAAATATGGCATCTCCCACTATTCGAAAATTTGAGAATGTACCCTTAGTCGGCCATCCGGCGTGTTCCGATTACTACGAACATCATAATCATTGGATTAGAAATGACTATATCTGCACTCTTAAATCATCCGGAGGATGAGGATGTACTCATGAGGATGGCGGTGCTGCTTTAGTTGTGGATTATAAGCTAGTTGGTGTTCTTTGTTTTGCTAGAAGCATTCTAGGTCAATATAGTCCAGAAGTTTTTGTACGCATGGATGATAACAACACATACCATAGGTGGATCAAGTCACACATTGAACCGAATTCATATAACCAAGTGAATGGACATCATCCATATAATCAACATTCATACAATTCACACTATCCTACTTCTTCTTCTGATTCTTTTTAAGTCGGCCACTAGTAAATATTTCTCTCTTCAAAGATCTCTCACTGTGACTGGCTTTCTTCAAAACAGTCGGCCATCCCACACTTCAGATTATGTATTTATACTAAGAAAAATGGACAAAATTGGTCAAATATGAAAACAATAATAATAAGAAGTATACAATTTGAGTTCCAAACCTAACTTATATTCTTATAACAATACGTTTGACATGAAGTGATAACCGTTAATCAAATGAAGTTCTACACTGTTAAGAAATTTTATTGCTTATTATTTCAGTTACTTTTTCCCGATTGATTTCTGTTCATTTCGTGAATTATATTATTGCTGAAAACATCTGAATAATTATTATAAGGGACTGTGAACCTATAATATGCATGAACTATATATGGTGTCACGTTGAAAGGTTCTATCTTGGGTGCCGAACTCAAGTGCCTGAAAATCTCATGTAAAGTGTATTTAAAACACCAGCTCCCAATTTGAGGTTTTCAGTTTCAAATTCATTTTTGAGTGCCTCCGGAATAGTAAGATGTCATCCATCTAGTTGCATGAGGTCGTGAGTCACAAAAATGAAATTTTACAGGAGAGGCAAAAAAACAAATTATAGGGTTAAGCGTTCAGAAGGTTGTAACACACTTGCTTTACAGAAATACATATTTAAAGAAAACAAAAAGTCTTCTCGGTACAAATTTACATGAAAAAGTTCAATAGTTATAATTCATTTAGTTTTTAAAAACACCATTTTTTTAAATACACTCAACTCCCCGTTCAAGTCCAGTATCTGCTGAGCTCGACGCCTCTCCCTCTCGGTCCCTCGAAGCCATTATCAACGAATGCGAGGCGGCGGAAATCCTCTTTCTCGCCGTCTTCGACCAATCGTCCACGAGTGCAAGCTCGCAGACGTTTTAAAGAGGCTATAAGCCGAGGTGCCTTTAATCAAACAATTATAGATTTTTAAAATTAATATTGTGAAAATTGCATCGTATTGATAAACACTGTCAGGAAATATGTCAGAATCAAGAACGCACGGTGAAAATCGTTATGAAATTTGTCTATTGTGCTTCAGAAAAATGATAAATATTGCACCACAAACAAGTTATTTCGAAAAACTTAGCGCCTGACAAAATCTCACAAGAAAGTGTTATTTTTCAGGACACTGTAACTTCAGACGTATGAAAGATAGAAGATTTTTTTTTTAGATTTGCTGCAGATTAGGAGTATTTCAACTCATTTTAGAACAACTTTCATTTATGATGCACAGAAAATGGGTTAATTTATCAGAAATAAAATTAAAAAAATTCTCAGACAAATTTTTTATTGAAAATAATTTCTGAAGGCAATGTCTCCCAAACTATGAGAGATAGAAAACTCAATTTTTTTCATGTGAAATTTAACATACTTGAATTTTTGTTCAGCCTACTTTACATAAAGGATGCTCTAAGACGGAGAAATTTCCGAAAAACTGATTAAAACTGACATTATGCACCTTTTTCAAATAATTTTAATAAGCTCAAGGGATCCGAAGGTATTCAACATTTAGAGTATTCTTTTGGATCCCAAATCGCAGGCTTCAAGCCAAAGAAGCCCGACTTCGAAGTTATTTTTATGAAGATGTACATAATAAACTCCAAAGAGAAATCACAAATCAAGTTTATTCAAAACTTCCCCTCGGGATTTTTTTCCTTCTGACTTCAAAATGATCGTAGAGTATCACCGAAATCAGATTTAAAAATAAAATGAGAAATGAGAGTTGCTTTGGATTAAAGTCAATCCAGACAAACCGCGCTACTTAACCATTTATTTCACTAATACTTCATACTGCAATAAAGTTGGATATAAAAGACAAGCGCTATTCATACATGGACTTCGAATGACTCTTGCCTTCGTTTCATCCATTGAAAAAAGTAGAATTTCATCGTCTTAAGGAATTATTGAGACTTTCTTGGTAGATGATCATAGTAAGTAAAGTTCTTCCTACTGAGAAGTGATGAGATTATACTTATGTTTTCTCTCACGTGTGATATTTCTTTCGGTCTTTTAAATAATATAGAATGCTTGAAAATTTTCAAAGTATAGCTTCTTCTGTTTTAAATCCTAAGATAGGAAACTTTTTTTTCGGCTTCTTCTGGAAAATTTTATTATCGGACTTCATCTAGTTGTCGCCCTCAGTGCCTTAAATATATAATTTTATTCAGCGCTGTATATATAAATGAATTTAAATATAGTTATAGAAATGGAAAACATGACAAATAGAAAAGTTTAATGAAGGCCGTTTCTATTAATCGCGAAAATTCGTGATTAATAGCTAATTCAACGATCTAGGCTATTTATCACGAAATTTCGTGATTAACAGCCGATTCAAAGATCTGGGCCATTTATCACGAAATTTCCGTATAAATAGCCGATTCAATGCTCTGTGAATAGCTCGAAGTTCTCACCTAGCTGTTGATACGAATAATGTTATTTCATATAAAAATGGTATTTTTATGAATTTAAATTAAAGTTAAAACGAATATTCTAGTTCGAATTAATTTAAGTAAGAGAGTAATAATTGTTAATAAAAAGAAACCAAAATGTCCATGAGGAAAAATGCGATAAAAAAACAGTACATTTTTCATGTTCTCTTTATTATAAATTAGTTTTCTAGAAATTTGCTATTCATCACGAAATTTTGGTGAAAATAGCCAATTCAACGATCTGGGCTATTTATCACGAAATTTCGTGAGCCCAAATCGTTGAATTGGCTATCAATCCCGAAATTTCGTGATTAATAGACACTGCCTTTAATAAAAGAACGCGATTTAGTAACATTTTTAATTTTATTGCAACTATAAAAATAGTCTTGAGAATGAATTGTAAAGTAAAAAATTACTAAAGGGAACATGTTTACATTACCGTACCAATACAACTTCCATGGAAATTCTTTGAATATTCTTAGGCTAAGTCAAGCTTCCGGGATGTCTCCCTACAAGTACTTAGGTAGCACTCTTTGGAAATTCAAGTAGCCCTCATCAATCTTCTGAAGCCTCACAAACTTGTTTTGGTAAATATGATCAAACTTTTCCTAAATAGTAAGAAACTACAGAGGCTGCCTTGAAAGAGTAGGCTCAACTCATCATCTGGCCAACGAATCGAGTAGGAAGGATTTTGGTAGTAATGTTTACGCAGCGGAGTTGATAACGCAGACGCCAGATGTAAGAGCTTCAAATATAAAAGTGTTACTTTCAGTTTCCAAATTAGAGATTCGAGAGTTGAAAAATCAGAATGTACGAATTTTTGCATTTAAAAATATCTAAAATTTGCTTCTGAAAATTCAAAATACATCATATTTTGTATGTATCTCGTAAGCTGTACGTGATATGTAAAAATAAATAGCATTTTTAGATTGACTGTCAGAGGGATGCTGTATGTAAATATAATTATATTGGTTGTCAGAAATACATATTTGCATTTAATGAATGAATAATACTTTTAATGTATTAAAAGAAATTATTTTTATGAAGGTTTTATGATAGCGAAACCTTAAACGCTCTAGCCATCTATCGTACTCTGGTATCTTCAAGGTCAGACTGCCATAAATTAAGTCATGAAAAAGGAACCAAGAATCTGAGACTCTTCTAGAGAGAAATCATTTAAATATTTGACTTAAATCTACACGACCCATCCGATTCTTACTAAAAATTTTTGATGAAAAATCAAAATCATATTTTAGGCAGAAATGCTGTTAATTGTTTTTGCTGTTGAAAGGATTATCAACTTCAATTTGGAGGTTTTGTTTCACTTTATCAACGCGGCACCCATAGCTCACGACAGATGATGTTACTATCGAATGGCGATTTCTCCACCCTAAAGTCACTTTTTTCACATTCTTCTCCCACTAGTGAGGGAAATCAAGCTTCTTCCACAGAAACGTCATCGATCGAGGAATCAATAAGTTTGTTTTCTATACGGTGGGCTGAGAGACACTGAAAAGTGTCCAAAAACCAACTTCAAAGTTTTTTGTGAAAGACTTATTTTTTATCATGTAAATGAGTTGAAGCATCTTTAATCGAATTTCATGATTTTTCAACAAGTCCCTTTTATTTTAGAATGCTATGAATTAAAGACATGTTTTTTTTTCAGTTTTCTAAGAAACCGGTTCAAAAAATTTGTTTGTAAGATTATAAATTCAAATGTTACCATTTTTTTTCTAATTTGACTAGTCATGAATTAATACGATATAAATAAGAAGTACGAATATTAGCCTGGGTTAAAATTTCCTCACTTTCTACTCACACATTTTAAAATTTTACAATATAGACAGTTTTTGAATCAAAAGTTCCCCGAGGTTCCACCTCATATCTGAAGTTTTATGGCTCTAAAAGGTTCATCATAATGTTAGCAGTAGTATTATTTGAAACCTCTCGCCACCTTTGATATTTGACAAAGATGTTCGAAAATGAAGTTAATCAGGAGTTGAGTGTATTAAATTATTAATTTTTGCCATACAAGAAATTTCACCATTTTAATTGTTGCAAAATACGTGTAGCAGTGTCAGTTTCACGTAAAGCTTCATAACTCCCACATCACAAAATTGTTATTTTATTTTAGGGCTTCATAATAAATAGAAATCTCTCAAACCTCAATTTTTAAATTCGACCAATCGTTTTAATTTTTTCAAAATACGAATTCTCATTTCGCTTGCATACTGAGCTGCAGCTAACAATGAAATGAAAAGTTTCCCGGCCTAATTGGTGGAAAGCCCGATTCTATTTCGACCATAAATTTGGATGATCCGCTTTATTCTACGTACCCTCAATAACAATGCCTATTGCCCATTGCCCGAGAGGAAGTCCCGCTTAGCCCACCATCTAACATTATTTGAGTGATTATTTTTTTCATTAAATTAAATGAGGTCAGCACGTAGAATCTTTTTTCCGAAAAAATGAGTTATCATTCTCAAAAACCGTATTTTTTTCAAGAATTAGCAAAAATCAGTAAGAAATTATTCGTTAATCGTTGAAGAAAGTTTTTTCTTCACAGAAATTGTGTATAATTTCTGCCAAATAATTACTGCATTTTTTTACTTTTGCATAAATGGAATATCACTCGATAGTGAAGCGTTTCAGTAATTCTTTCTTATTTCACTTTCAATTTCGACCAGACGAGACATATTATTTCGAACTACGTGAAGTATTAAAGATAAAAGTCGAAGTCAGTAATTGGTTATTTGGTTAAGTATTAGAGTATTACGCGTGTTAGTATGAATCGTAAGTTTCCAAATCTGACGCATTTTATGCTGCTGTTTTTCCTGTTATACGATAAAAATCATTAAGATATTTAAAACAAATTCCACTCTTAAAGTAGCATCACTCACAACTCTACTTAATAGGAAGTTTCAATTCAATACATAGCAATTTGATTTTCGATTATTGTTCAATTTTATTTAAATAAGTTGCTTAAAATGATTCCCTGAACGCTCATTTCATCTCCTTTTAAAAACCATTTTTTGTTATATTTATCAACAGTTTGAAAAATCTGACACTGTCATCTACAGAGATTCCATTGAAATAATCAATTATATGGGGGCAAAGATTCGTTTGGAATGTCTATGCTGGTTGTCTAACATAGTTGTTGAACTACCAATTAATTTCAAAATCGAATGGAAATGACGATAGCGGTTTCCTTACTTTGACCATGAACAGCTCCAGCAAATGTCAAAAACACGGCAAAAAAGGGCATCAGATGATTTATTAAAAATTGGGTGTTCTTCAGTACATTATAATAACTACTGTGAACTGTAAAGTAATTCGAAATTCAAACTCAATGCGGTTGAATCATACAATGTAAAGCTCTGCAAAAAATAACAATTTCAATTCTGCGAATTTAAATAAACTCTAGATAATAAAACTTTGCTGAGAAGACCCTACACAAAATAACTTGATGATTAATTGAAAAAAAAGGTTTTCCATTTGTTTTGCATTACTGCGGGTAGAGTCTTGCTGTGTAGCATCAAATCGTCGAAGATGTAGAGCTTTTAAAATTGGAAAGATAACAAAATTATTTTATTCGTTTGTGTAGAGTATTCTTGTACAGAGTTTTATTTTGTACAGTTTATCTAACTTCGCAAAATTTACATTTTTTATTTTGTGTGTTCTAACCATTATCAAATAGAGTTCTAGATTGTTATAAAATTACACTACTTTTTATTTTAGTTACTTTTCCCTGATTTTTCATTTTTTTATTTTAGGAAATTGAAAATACGTCACTTTGGAAGTTTCCATCTTTGGTATAGAACTCGAATTTTTGAAAATCTCCTGTGAATTGTATTGGAAACAGCAGCTTGAAATTAATTTCAAATTTATCTGTGTGGGCATCTAGCTGGCTAGAAAACTTCAATCAGAAAAATAATTTATGCACGTTACTATATGAGCCAAACTGTCTCCTCTAATAGAAATTATTTACTTTGTGCATATATTTTTTCCTAAATGTAGTAATGGATTATCCGAAGTAATATTCATTGTTTCACGATCTGTATCGAATTAACAGTTAATGTAAATATTTTTTTCTGTTGAGATGAAAATTAATTAGGTGAATAGTATTAACAAGTATTTGTTCAACACATCATGAACTGTAATGAGGATTTTACTTCAGAAATTTAAATTTTGTTCCTCCGTTCAACTTCGGTTCTATATTATAAACTTCAAAAAAATGAGACTAGACTGATCCTCTCAGCAATCTTCCAGATAGTGTACAGGACGAAATAATTTAGGAATATTGCTCAATCCCAATCAATGGTTAATATGGAGAGGCAGAATTTGCACTTTAGAAGGAAGGGTCTTCTTATTAGGAAACGATTATCAGCATTTCAACAATATGAATGTTTTACATTAATTCAACTCAGTGTGAGTTTTGAAACAGTTTGGTAATTCAATAACAATGAAATAGTTTTGAATAATTACTTCTTAGGGAGAGTCCGCGATATTCGTTACAAATGATTCTAACTTTACGAAATACTCGTACTTAATGAATCCACGGACGCAATAGTGTATGGCGATAACGATAATTGATATATAGGGTTGATAATTTAAGAGCTGTTTAAGAATATTTCTTAGGAAAGTCAAGAGATCAAAAATGGCAGCATCGATAAGATAACCACAAAATTCCGGGGGAAAACTATAACGGAATAACGAAAATTAACAATTTGTAGATTGATAAAAGGAGGTGTTTTGGGTTTCAATCGTGTGCAAAACTACGAATCTTGCCGACGTTTCGTGAACATTGCTGTTCACTTCTTCAGGGCTAA
>JAUMHM010087495.1:0-10332 GCA_032362435.1 Melikaiella ostensackeni | reverse complement strand
ATTCCAAAAAAAAGTTCAAAATTACATACCTATAAAGTACAAATCTTAAAAGTTAAATAATTTGCAATTCTATATTTCCAAAAATCAAGAATTTTTAATTGTAATTCATCAAAAAGGTAGAAGATTGAAAGAAACATTTTAAGTTAAAGAAACTTTAAATGAAAATATTATTAATTGAATAATTTTGAATTGCAGTTCATTAAATTTGCAGAATTTTCATTTGCAAATCTTTAAAATCGAACTATTCCAGAAAAATGTTGAAAATTATATACCTTTAAAATATAAATCTTGAAAGTTGAATCATTTGCAATTCTATATTTTAAAAATTCAAGAATTTTTTATCGAAAATCTTTAAACTTGAAGAGTTTTTAAATTTAAATATTTACAATTTAAAATTATGCAAGTTTTAACTTTTACAACTAAAAATTTTGTAATTTTGATGATTTTCATTTTAAATTTCTTCAATTTGGAAGATATTTAAAATTGAAAAATTTTGGATTGTGAATCTTTAAAATTGAACTGCATATTCCAAAAGAACGTTGAAAATTACATCATTTCGACTAATAAACATTCCAAATTGATGAATCTTTGATTGTGAATTTTAGAAATTGAAGAAGTTTAAATTGTAAGTCAATAAAATAGAAAAATTTTCAATTTAAAATCTTCAAAATTGGACTACATAAAAAAAAACGTTCAAAATTACATCACTTCAGCTTATAAAAATTCCAAATTAATGCATCTTCAATGGTAATTCTTCAAAATTGAAGAACTTTAAATTGCTAGTCGTTAAATTTCAAGAATTTTCAATTGTAAATCTTCAAAATATAACTACATATTTCACATAAAATGTTCAAAATTACATAATTTTAACTTATAAAAATTCCAAATTAATAAATCTTGAATGGTAATTCTCAAAGATCGAAGAACTTTAAACTGCAGGTCGTTGAAATTGAAGAATTTCCAACTGAAAATCTTCAAAATTGAACTATTCCAAAAAAAAGTTCAAAATTACATACCTATAAAGTACAAATCTTAAAAGTTAAATAATTTGCAATTCTATATTTTCGAAAATCAAGAATTTTTAATTGTAACTTATCAGAATGGTAGAAGTTTGAATTAAATATTTCAAGTTAATGAATGTTTAATTGAGAATATTGAAAATTGAATAATTTTAAATTGCAGATCATTAAAATCGCAGAATTTTAAATTGTGAATCTTTAAAATTGAAGAGTTTTTAATGTTTAAAATTTACAATAAAAAATTATGCAAGTTTCAAGTTTTACAATTAAAAATTTTGTAATTTTGATGATTTACATTTGAAATTTCTTCGATTTGGAAGATATTCAAAATCGAAGAATTTTCGGTTGCAAGTCTTCAAAATTAAACTACATATTCCAAAAAAAGTTAAAATGACATCATTTTAACTTATAAGCATTCCAAATTATTGAATCTCCAATTGTAAATCTTAGAAGTTGAAGAACTTTGAATTGCAAGTCGTTAAAATAGAAGAATTTTCAACTTGAAAATTGAATAATTTGCAATTCTATATTTCCAAAATTCAAGAATTTTCAATAGTAGCTCTTAAAAATTGTAGAAGTTTAAATCGTAGATCTTTAAAATTGAACAAGTTATGGAATTTTGAAAAAACTTTGCAAAATCTGGAAAAGTCATGGCATCTTTGAAACATGAGTGAGCATTTTTCAGAGGTATCTCTTTGAAAGTAAATGGATCTTCTTATCGAAATCATTATAGTTTTTAATTGATTGAAAAAAAATGTTCATTTTGAAAAATTTATAATTATCAAAACTAACACAACTTTAAATACTTAATTATGAAATGGTTATATTTATAAAGTGAAGGAATTTCTTTTGCATTCACTAGAATTGTTCAATTTCAAAAATATCAATTATTATATTATTCATTTTTATCTAATTTCGAACGCTTTGAGTTCAAAATTGGTAATTTTTCGAATTATCAAATTCATTAGATACTTAGTACTTAGAGTTAGTTAGATTTATTACTTTAAAACTAAGTTGTTCACTTTTGTCAGGCTCTATTTGAAGTTATACAGTTTTAAAGCTTTCCAATTCACAAATTGTCAAATTTCTAATGCTTCAAATTTGAATTTATTTAAATCCAAGTCGTTTAATTCAAAGTTGTTTGAGAATTAAAACTTTAGTCATATTTTAATTTTTTTTGATTATTGATGTTTTATATATTTGGATTATTAATCTATAATTTTGAAATTGGAATTTGAAATTGAAATTTTTGTGTCACATGAAAGTTTTAAGGTTTGAGTCATTTGAAATAAGCAAAAAAAAGTTTTAAATTGGCAACCGAAAAAAGTAACAAAAAAAAAAATTTGAAATCTTTTAATACCATCTGTTCCATTTTTAGATTTAAAAGCACAAAAAAAATCAACTTTTCCTATAGGTGAAACAATTATGACTATTTTTTTTAGTTACAGTACTACATGTATAAGGTATTTGGTAACTAACAATAATATGCAATTATACATGAAATTTTTTTTTCAAGTACGAATTTGAAATACAAATTAAAAAAATGCTTCTTTTAAGGGAACCAAGATAGTGGAGCCTTACGCATGATTCATTTTAAAGAAATTTTTATTTCTGTATTAACACTGTCTAGTATTACGGAATTTTTCGTAAGATTAATAGGTTCCGAAAATTTTTTCTAGGACGGTGTCGATAGGTTTTTTTACGCCCTTTCCATTGATCTTAAGCATTTTTTAAAATAAGTATTTGACCTTTAAAAATAAAGGTCAAGAACAAATTAGACTTTTTTGGAAAAAGGCAATTTTTTCATCTCAAAAGAAAGCTTAGGTTTTTTCCTTTAGGACCTTTGAGGTTAAGGAGTGGGATTTTCATTGTTTATTTATGAAATTAAGCGATAAATTTGTTATGGGTGAAAACATTCGTTTAGAACATCAGCGCATGTACGCAAGCGTTATTAGTATTAAAATTTTATTTTTAAATCCCAAGGTTCTCAAAGGAAAAAAACCAAGCTTTTTCCCATCTTTTTCCTAGCCCAAAAAAATTTTCAAAAAAGTGTCCTATGAAAAATTGAAAGTTATTTTTGACAAGGTCAAATATGAAAAAACATATCGAAACTGTAGTAGAAAATATTTTCCTTTTTGATACTAAAAGAGTTCAAAATCGTCAAGTCAGATGATATATTTTCAAAAACTACTCAACGCTCATTTTCATGAATAAAAAGTGAAAATCTCGTTTTTTTTAATCCAAAAGCTATTAAATGGAAAAACCTAAGCTTTTCTTTGAGATAAAATCAAAATGAAAAAATGTGCCTTTTTTACAAGAGTCAAATTTTTTTATGACCTTCATTTTTAAAGGTCTAATATTTATTTTTGAGTGGGTGCACTTGAGAAATAATGGCCCAAATGCTCAAGAGCATGTGAAAAGCTGCCACTTGACTTGACTTGACCAATTGTTAAAAGTTATTATATTCGAGGATTTTATAATTATAAAAATGATTATATTGTGCTGGAATTTTGGGAAATGTTTCAAAATGTATAAGAGCACGTCTGCCTATCCCATTTGAGGTTGTATTTTGTTTGAATAATGCAATTTTATAATTTCTGTTTCAGCTAGGGCTCTAAAGCCCTCTTCTCAGTAATATTCTAAATTAAAAATTAATAAAAATGCGCTATTTAAACGAAATAAAAACTCAAATGAGCTAGAGAGACGTGCCTTTATATATTTTGAACCATTTTCCAAAATTTCAAGACAATATTTATATATTTTAAATTATAAAGCCGCCAAATATAAACCATGTAATTGGTCACGTGACCGGTACATGCCCTTAAATTTATTATGTTTTGAAATGGCGGACGAAGAGGAGCAGTCTTCATCGGACGAAAGTTTGGACGCTCGAAGTGATAAATTTGACCCAATAAAAGCCATTTATTCACTCAAAGTAAAAATTCCGTTGGGAAATGCCCCCGTTTTTGACAATTTGGGAAAATTTGAGTCTAAATTGAAGGGCATTGCAATTGAAGAAGGAGAATGCTCCACACGCAAATTTTTGTCTCGCCAAGGTAAGCCATTCTTCAAGTATCATTCCTATTGGTCATTTCTTGTGGACTCCAATCAGAATCCATGAATTTTTGCTAATTTTATCCAGACTTTGTTGAAAAAAAATTTTCGGGACCACATGGATTTTGTGAGGTTACGTTTTATCTTTTACTGTCGGTATAGGAAGTTCTAAAAGAATCCAAGAGATGGCGACTCCATGAAGGCGGGAGAAATGGGAATTTAAGTCATGAATCATCATATCACTGTTACAACAACAAAAAACTCAATATACTTTTCACGAGACATACTAGACATTGTTGGTCTAGTGAAACATAAAAAGTGTCCTTTGCGAAATTTCTCATACACCCCTAAAAATATGATTTTATGGTAAAAAACCGTTTTTTTGTAGGTGCATGTATATAATAATTCATAACTCCTCTATTTTTTATTCGTTTTCCAATTTTATTTCTTTGTTTGAAAGTAGAAAAACACAACTTTTTAACCATATACTGTTCATTTCATCAAGGTCAGAAATCACGATGCTACAATCGAAAATATTACGAAGTTTCTCATTTCTTTCCGATTTTCGCAATTTCAACAACAATTTAATGACATTTTTTGAAATCCATGTTTGGATTTTCTAAAACCTTAGGTGAAAAATTCTTTCACGTGGTGAGAAAGTTATTCCGTATTTTTTCGGTTTTCAATACAAAATTTCAATTTACTGAATAAATTAGTTCAGTTGTTTGTGTAGGTATTTGAATATATGTATATGCATTGTTTATTAATACAAATTGAATTTTTTCAATTTGAAGCCTTACTATCTTCCAGATTTGAGCGATTTTATTGATTTAAAAAAATGTTAATGTTCTAAAAATAATTAGTTAAATTGAGACTTACGGTTTAGAAAATTATTATTTTCCATGAGTTTCATATTACAAGAAAATGTTATGCTTAAATTTGGCACCCAAAATTTAAATTTATCTTAAAATTGATGCTTTATGGATGTTAAGTACCCCCTAAAAATTTCTTTTTCTCACGCCAAAAATTTGAGGGAAATCTCAAATCTTTGTAAAAAAGTAAAACTTTTAGTTTTTATGAAAAATTCAAGAATGTAAAACTGTAAAAAATAAAAATAATTAACTCATAAAAGCTGCATATTGGCCGTAAAAACTACTTGGGCAACCTCTAAATATTTTCTTTTAATTCTGAAAAAATACAATTCAGCACGATTAATGAAGTATTTGAAACATTAGATTTTCTTCCTCTATTTTTGTGAAAAAATTACCCTTTTTGATGGAAATTCACAACATTCAGGGAAAATTACAAAATATTTCGGTTTTCTCGTGTTACCTTATATTTTCTTTATATGAACTTAACAACTTTTTTTAAAATTTCTCTCAAAGATCACTGCCATTTTTATGTCATATGATTGTTGTGGAAAAATTACAAGGAAATTTTGATAATGTGGGGAATATTTTGATACCAAAAATTGAAAAAACATTTTTTATGTTACAATTGTTTATTCAAATTTCAAGAATAATTTTAAAACAGTTCTATATACTATTATACCAGTAATGTATAATTTATTGCAATTTAATAGCATATTTAATAACTATTACAGCAATCGTAGTTTGATATACTAAGAATATTTATTTTGTGAATTTTAAAAATTTTATGGCATTGAGATTAACTACAATTTACAAGAGAACTTTATTATTATTATTATTATTTTTGACAAATATTCAATGACATAAATTTCAAGAATCAATATTGCAACGATCTCTGAAATTTTCATGTTTTATATCTTGCCTACAAAACAAATGTGAATGAAACTTCACTCAAATAAAAAAAAAGTTTTTGAAAATCAAAGACATATATACTGAGTTTAGACGAATATGTCATGTTTGATTTCTTTCTTTTATTTAAACTAATTTTCTTTAAAGAAAACCTGTAAGAAGGCTAGCATTAAATTGCATTAAAAATGTAATGCCAATTAATGCCTTTTTTTCTGTAGGAATTCCGTTTTTGTCCAAATCCTTTTATTGGCATTCGACTAGTTTCCCTTCTATCATTTTGAATCCTCATAAAAATAAAGGCATTCAACTTGCCGTTTTTTATGCCACTGAGTTAGTGACATTTAATTCCACTTAATGCCATTTAATAACATTTGGTGTTTGAATGCCTTATGCGGAAAAACACTCAACATAGTCAATGCCGATTAATTCCATTCAATTTTTTTTCGGCAAAAACGGTATTGGTTTCGAATGAAAGGCATTGAATGGCATTAATAATATGATGTTATTTAATGCCTTTCATTCCATAAGAATTCCGTTTTTGTTCAAATTTCTTTATTGGCATTCGACTCGTTTCTATCATTCTGAATCTACATGAAAATGAAAGCATTAAAATGACTTCTTTTGATGTCATTGAATTAATGCCATTGAATGCTTTCAGTAAAAAAAATAAAACTGTCAGTTCCATTTAATGCTATTAAATACCAATTAATTCCATTTAATGTGTTTAGTGTTTGAATGCCTTATGCGGAAAAAATACTAAACAGAGTCAATCCCGATTAATTTCACTCACTTTTCTCGGCAGAAACGGAATTGTTTCGGAACAAAAGGCATTAGGTGGCATTAATATTTTAATACCATTTAATGTCTTTCATTCCATAGGAATTCCGTTTTTGTCCAAATCCTTTTTTTGGCATTCGACTGGTTTTCTTTCCATTATTTTGAATCTACATTAAAATGAAGGCATTGAAGTGGCTTCTTTCTGATGCCATTGAGTTAATGCCATGTAACTCCATTCATTGCCATTAAATGCAGTTCAATAACCATATAAGTTGAATGCAATTCAAAGCTTTGAATGAAATAAAATATTAATACTGCCAATGCCATCAAATCCCATTTAATGCCATTTAATGCTGTTTGGTGTTTAAATACCTTATGCGGGAAAGTACTCAATAGAGACAATGCCGATGAATGCTATTCAATTTTTTTTCGTCAAAAACGGAATTGGTTTGGAATGAAAGGCGTTCATTGGCATTGACTTTCTAATGCCATTGAATGTTGTTTGGTGTTTGAATACCTTATGCGGAAAAAATACTCAACAGAGTCAATGTCGATTAATTCCATTCAATTTTTTTCCGGAAAAAACGGAATTGGTTTGGAATGAAAAGCATTCAATGGCCATTCAGGTGCCACACCTTTTTAATGTCATTTAGTGACATTAGCTTTCAAAGATATTTAATGCTGTCTGGTGTTTTAATGCATTATGCGGAAAAAATACTCATCGAGTCAATTATGATTAATGCCATTCAATTTTTTTTTTCAAAAGCGGAATTGATTTGGAATAAAAGGCATTCAATGCCATTAACTTGTAATGACATTTAATGCTGTTTGGTGTTTGAATGCCTTATACGGAAAATATATTTAATAGAGTCAATTTAGATTAATGACATACAATTTTTTTCGGCAAAAACGGAATGGGTTTGGAATGAAAGGCATTAAATGGCATTAACATTTTAGTGCCATTTAATGCCATTTAATGCTCTCCTTACAGGGACGCATGGTCTGAGTTTGGGATTTGAGATACCATTATTATTACTATGATGATGATTATTATTAGTACTCTATGAAAATTACACAGTAGTAATCTTCGAATGCTGGTGTTGACGTTTATTTACACTCCTTTGCTGATATTGGCATGCTTTAATTGCGATTTAATGAATATCGCGAAGGCCGCTAGACTCTATACAGAAACCCACATGCGCGAGAGCAAGGAATTTGACCTCTGCAAATGCGTCAACGTGAATCAATTTATTTCTTCCTTCATCCGAGCTACTTTCATTGTCGATTCCGCGTTTTAGATATTCCGAAAACATAGTTTTTTTTCTGGTACCGAAAGAATCCGGTTATTTGTAACGAAATTTCGATACGAATAGTCCCCTTTCGAGGGCTATTCGTAGCGGAAAAATCCGGCTATTTAGTAGAAAAAAATGAATGAGATTAAGTTTGTTGATTTTTTAAGGATGGATTCAGGAATTCCTGTTAACTTCGAAGTTCGGACTATCATGGATAAGTTAATTTTTAGTCAGGTTTTAAGGATGATCTTCTGAAAGTTTCTAGGAAGTTATATATAATATAATATGTATGGTCGAATTCGAATTAAGGAATTTAAATTCAAAGTTTTTGGATTAAAATGCAATTTTCTGACTGGCTGATTTGTATTCAAGTACGACCCGACACATGTTTGATTAATCGAAGTGCGCTTTTCAAGACTGAATAGTAAAATTGAGGTAAACGTCACATGAAGCATATTTAACGAAAGCAAAAACCTACCTGCTTTTTTCTACGAAAAACCGTCAATTAAGACATTTGTTTAATATATTTGTGAGAAAAAATTGAATTTATATACTTTTAACAATATTTTGCAGTTGATTGTTATTTATGAGACAGTTTCAGTTTGGCTAAATGAGAAGGAGAAGTGTGGCCTAGAGATAAAAACCAAAATTGAATAATTGTTGATAAAATTATTTATAACAATAGCAATAAGTGCGGGTGCAATAATACTGACCAATAGTGAGTTTATCTTGGTATTTTCTTTAAAGAAATAAAATCATATAGCTGAAAATGCTGCAATTGCCATTTTATTTTGTTTGTATATTATTGCATACACAAAAAGTTGAAAAATATATGCTAGCCAAGTTTTTAAGAATTCAATTTTGAGCGTTTGAAAAAAAACATCAAAATTCGTCAAGAAATAGGCCAAATAGATCATACATTTTTCTGATTCAGGTATGTTTATTAATGAGAAAACAAAAACGAAAAAACTAAAATCTGTAAGGAATATAAAATGTACGCTATTTTTCTGAAAATCGATCTGTTCCTGATATTTAGGTATTTTTTACATTTGTTGTCGCCAAAAATGTAATACCTAATAAAATGCTATGAAATTTTGATAAACCCTGCTCCGATATCTTCTTACTAATGCCGTGTGTTTACTTTTCCTACATTTTTGGGGGTCTCCTGGCCCACTGTGCGGCCCCACAGAAAAAACAAAAGATAATGTTTACATCGATTCTAGGTGAAAGATTCGCTCTAACAGAATTTAACCTTGTAATCTTTTGCTATACAGAGTCTTATTTTTATTAGAAAGGTAGCGAGAGTTACGACGCCAGCGCTATCTACCATCGTTAGAGTTCATTAAACTGGAGCAGAATGGCGACTCTTTTTTTCTATGTGCTCTTTCTGTGTGGTGAAAAATAAGTTTTAGTTTGTTTACAATAGTCTAAGCTATTTTAGAAAAGATTTATAATCAAGAACATTGTTTTATTTGTGTTTTTGTTACCGATTCTACGTTCTACTTCAATTTGCTCACGAAGGTTTCACTTAAAACAGGTGATAGTATATGATGTCAGAATTATTCTCCTAGCCTCGGTGAAACTTTCGCCGAAATACGTTGGATTTTTAAATGTTCCAAAATTTCTCTGCAACACATTTATCTTTTGTTATTTCTGTAATATTAAATTCCGCGTCAAATAAGCCCTGTTTAAAGTAATTTTGATCAATAGAGATAAAAAGGGGGGTGACAGTATAAGGAAACCTACAAAACTAGCGATTGAAAACATGCACTCACTTCTGGCATACACACGAAAAAAATTGATAGTTCGCTTGACTAAATAGTGTAACCTAATATCCGCAGAATATCAAAAATGGGTGTGCAGCTTGACCATTCTAGAGTGTCAGCTAGACGATCCTGTATTGTTAACCTGACGATCCTGGAGTGTAAACCAGAGTACCCAGGAGTGTTAGCTTAATTATTTCGGATTATTGACTTAATCATACAAGAGGGTAAACTAGAGTATCTGTTCTTCTTCTACCTACATATATATTCATGAGAGAAAAAGAGACGAGAGACTGGAATTTACATAATTAAATAAAACCTGCAAAACATTAAAACTGGTATAATACCCATCAAATCTGGAAGCATTTTTTATCATTATTGACGTGTAAGATGCGTGAGACATGATTGCACATGCACAAACATTTTGACAACATATTGCTTTGAGCATGAGAGGCTAATAAGGAAACGGCGTCTCTGCACTGAATTGAAACATTTTAAATACTGGGAAATTCAGAAATCGATGTAAATACGTATCACAAATCTCGTAACTTTTGTTTCTGTATCAACAAATGACGAAAATTTGAGCACGTTTTTGTTCGAGAATGTTGAGAATACACATTGATTGCTGAATGTCGCCTTTGTCTTTAGT
>JAUMHM010087494.1:0-10333 GCA_032362435.1 Melikaiella ostensackeni | reverse complement strand
GACTTTCGGTCGTCGTATGAGTCATTTTCCGAATAAAGTCCGCAGTGTTATACGTTAGTGAAAAAGAAGTCAAGAGTGGATTTGGTAGCTGATTAGGATCATGTATCGCTCTTCTAGTGAACAATGATCGTGCATCACTTTTCACTACACCAATTGAGTCACTTCAAAAAAAAACTCATACAAATATCCGATAGAGTTCCGTTGCTGCTCTACAGTGTATCGGAGATACAATCGACAAATCAACCTCTCTTGCCCTTTCTGGAATAGGAAGGTAGACGTAAGTCTATATGTTATTTAACTAAATATATATTCTTTGTCTTAATAAACACTATAAAATTTGTATTACACCTCATCTATTTCCAACACTGTACTGAAACAATCCCCATAGGATTGCTAGTGACAACCTACCCACAACAAATAATTTGTCAGGCTTTACCAACCTGACGTGATCAGCAACACTGGTCTCTCTTTCTCATTTTCAAACTACCCTCGCCTATTTGCTTGGGACGTGACAGCTTATTTGGTGACAGCGGTGGGATTGCCACTTTTTGTTGAAATTCAGTGTTTTCTTTTATAAAAATTCAAAATTTAAACTCCGTGTAGTATTAAGATAAAAATTTTGTAAAAGCACTCGAGAGTATAAGTCCTTCTTAGATTCGTTGCATGGTCACCTTCGGGGCAAGGCAAAATTCGAAGAGCTTGGTAGGCGTTGGTAAACTTCGCGTGTTCGCAAGCCCCGCCATCATTAATAAATCTACGATTTACTCCGAATTAACCTTGCACGTACGCTTTGTAGCAAGATTGTGCAAGTGAAGGGTCTTAAGCAACGACAACTCAAATTATAATTCTACGCAACGAACTACGCGAATTTCCGTGACATTCAAACAAAAACCCCTTAGTTACACTTGAAAGTGTAACTAAGGGGTTGAAAATTTGATAGATTCAAAATTCCAACCCCTCATCTGAAATTTGAATTATTTTATCAATCCAAAAATTACCTTTTGTGATTTTCCAAATTAACTCACAGTTTTTAACTGAAATTTTATTCCGAAAACACGCTACGGATTTTTCATCATTTTTATCCTTTTTTTTCATAAAAATAAGGGGTCAAAATAATCGACTCTTCTTTCAAATTTTAATTAAAAGTCTTTACTTTTATCACTTTTTTTTTTTATTATCAGTTCATAGATGAAATTAATAGCTTTGAGAAGTATAATTCTCATTTTAATCCTATTTTCATTTTATTAGTTACTGTGCTATTCAGCACAATTTTCATCCTATGAAGGCCTGATAAAACAGTAACAGAGCCTTTTATCATACCAACAGTTTCCAAAATTTAATTCAGGTTCATGAAAACAGTTTCATCTCATTGTTTTCCTTAAAAATACTTGGAACCAAGTATCCGAATATACATAAATCCTTTTAAATTCCACAATTACAATTTGTAATTCTTGAATAGCTTCAATATTCATCCTAAATTCTGAGCAAGCATATCGCAAAAATGCCTCATGATCCAAATCAAACTCAATTTACCGGCGATATCAATCGCACACTCAGTGAAGCCATGATGACTTCCATGTCTGAGTGTTTTTCCGTACAACAAGGGGTGGTAAACATCCCCAGTTATTATGGCAAAAGTATGCCCGTTAGGGATTTCATAAAAGATATTATAAACGAAGAATCCTCGGTGCCGGCTAAGTTCGGAACACAGTATCTCAAAGCGGTATTAGCCCGAATAAAAGGGGCGGCCCGAGATAGCATTCATGGAAAAACTTTTACTACCCGAAATGATTTAATCAAACAGCTGAAACAGTGTTTTGCACCGCGTAAAACGTATTCGTGGTATCCACATGAAATTTCAACCATACGAATGAATCGAGAAGAAAATTGTCAGCGAATTCTTTGATCGCGCCATCCTCATAAAATCAGGAGCTCAAGCGGTTCTTAAGGATAAATATGCAAACGTGGAGCAATTACTACCCCCTTTTAATGACTGTGCCCTCATAGCTTTCAAGCGAGGTTTATCGGACAGTATTTCGGGTTTGATAGAAGCACGTAACCCCCAAAGTTTAGACACAGCGTTAAAGTCGCGCTCGAGTACGAAGCACGACATCATTTGAAGCCTCCATATTCCACAAACTACTATCGAGAATCAAGGAATCCCCATTGCCCTGAATTTTCTTATTTTCCGCATAATTATATTCCTTCATACGAGTATCCGTACATATTTAACCCTCATCCTTATTTTCCAACTGCTCCTCTCCAAACCACTGGATATCCTAATCCCTATAATCCGCGTAGAGGAATAAGCACTCCACCTCGTTCTCAATCTTCCAGTCCAGCAAATACGGAAGCTTCAAACTACAACTCCGCTCGCCGTTCCGACGCAGCGTCGGGCGAGGCGAAGGAAGAGCGTCCGACGAGCATAAGAATCCTAATGAAGTGAAAGAAGTCTTCCACACAAACTTCAATCTAGAATTCCCAGCAGTAGAATTTTCATCCCCTAATTTCAATAAATCAAAAGCTTCATTTTAAGTAGACACCGGAGCTGACATAAATGTAATAAAATTAGATTCATTGAATGAAGACCTACTTGTGTCGGAGAATAAATCTGTCGAGATCATGGAATTATCACAAATTCGAATTTCCACCTCAGACACAGTAAAACTAAACCTGAGAGATTCAGTTGTGAATTTTCACACTGTACCGCCAGATTTTCCTATGAATACAGATGGAATACTAGGACGAGAATATCTCCGACAAGAAAAAGGTAAAAATTTCATTTTGACATATGGTCATTCATTCTAACCCCACGAAACCTATAGCGTTTATTGATGAAGAATCAAAAAATGTCTTAAAAAAAAAAATCGATTATGAAAGGGTATCAGTGTCGCCTAAATTTAAGAAACAAACAAGGGTAACAATTGCACCTCAACCAGAAAGTCCATCAGACTATAAATTACTCACAGTTTGTTCAACCCCGTATCAACCATCTATCAAAATTTTTAAAGAATTAGATCCACCAAAAAGCCGTACACAGTCACATGAATGTAGCAGACCTCTGGCCATCGAACCTAAAGTAAAAATAACTAAGGCTGACCACACAAGTATACCCATCACTAGCGAATCACCTCCGTTAGAAGAAAAGTTCACCAACATTCCCAAGGTAAATTTGTGTTCAAATAATTGCACAGAAAATTTAATAGATTCGGAAGGAAATTATCTACATTTGTCTCCCTCTAACTGTCAATTCACTAACCCTGCTATTGACCCTCAGAAGATCAAAGAAAAACAGCCTAAGTTAGGTCAAGATTTAGTAACTTCTAGTGGCCGTTATAAAATATATACTGTGATTAGGAAACATGATCATTTCGATAAACTTAGAGAAGAAAATTTGAGGATCGGATTACACAATCTATACGTGACTTGAAATAGTCACGGAGATCTAATCGGAACGTCACCAAAAGCTTGCCCTTGAATAACAATAACATACAATCCTATTCACGTACATTTTTTTCGAACAAGTGGGGAAACAATATCAACGTTTCCAAAGAACAGATTTAAGCCGCAACGATGGTACCAAAAGGAGAAGTAACGGACTCGAAGGACAAGGAATTTTGTAGAACCAACCATAAAAAAATACCTTTAATATTACATAAGTTTGCAAAATCTTAGCAATTTCGTTCTAAAAAAAAATTTTAACTGCCAAAATAATCAATATAAAATAAATTATACCTTTTCAAAATTCACATGAGTTCAAAATACATTAAAAAGAGAAAAACGAAAGAAAGGAAGAAAGAAAGAGGATTTAGAGGTTGCATTTTTCTTTTCTTTTAATCCAAAAGAAATTAAAACCGTACATACATATAATAATCATTATAAAACTTACTAACATAAATCTCTAATACACAGACATGGAGTGCCTCATTTCAACTTCGAGGTTTACCAAGTGGCAATGGATATTATTCTTCTTGCTCCCAATTAGCCCAGGATGTCCCATGCAGTACGAAACAGAGCCCTTAAAGGAAAATTCTGGAATATTCTTGAGAAGTTGGAACCTACATTCAAAGAAAATGGCAAGTGAGAAGCATATAAGACGAACGAAATCACAAATGCATACGATGACGTTACCAGCCCATGATGGCCGTCGCACAAGCACGTAACCCGACCGCGATAAGGAACAGGAGACTGCCCATACAGAAGATTGCTGAGTATCGACAACATGGCATCTACAATGATATACACCTAAAATCCTACGGATCACCAACACGAGAACAAACCTTTCGGAAGAACGTGCCGCTGCGAAAGCATGTAAGTGTTCTTCCGTCATGAACTTTGATATCGTTGTCATGTGAAAGCACATGAGCCAACAGCGATATAGGAAGTCGTGTTGAAGAAATTACCATAGAGGCCTTAGATGAAAGTTCAAACTTTATCAAACTTCAAGGTCAAAATGACCTTAAAACATATTGAATCTGAATAGTGTAAAGAAAAGGACGGAGATAGAACACGGCAAGGAGAGTGAGGATGGTTTAGGTGTTTCGTTCCTTTTTCTCCCTCTTTTTCAAAAATTTTCGTGACGTAGTCGCCTCTAAAGAACTTACTACTGTACAATTTGGAAACATTCATACTATTCTTAAAAATGTTGCGAAATTTCGTCATATGAAATGATTCCATTAAAAATTCTTGTTTCTTTAAGTTTATGTAAACAACCAAGGGATTAAGCCGTAATCTTGGCTTCATTCTGTTAAAATTCAGTCTTAATTATAGGAATTTATATGGTTAAATGAAAATTGAAATATTTGGAGCTACGAGATCTATGCATTCTAGTAAACTATTTTCAGATCAATTTTCTTTCCCCTAAGGTTATTTTTCGAAAACTCCACCATGAATGTCATGGGTTCTGAAACTTTGTACTATTTTAAAGAAAAATTATTATAACACGAAGGAGACGAAGAGGAAATACAATTGAAGTAAATACACACAAATACACAAACACACACTACTCCTTTAATGCTGACACACGCCAAGGCAACATCATGACTCACAGGACGGTTGCACGACTTCGACGTCGAAGCCCCCGAATTCTAGATCATCCGGCCACACAGTCTCAATTTTGAGAACTATAAACTTCAACAACGAAACGTGAGATCAGTATGATCTTCGTAGTCGTGCAGTGTGTGCCTACATTTACACCACACCTCTGCCGCATTCAGATGCTTGTCTGGAATCAAACACACCAATAACTCACGTGACACGTCAGTACAGCTACGTGAGCTTGCATCTGGTCTCGAAGACAAATGTAGACAAATGAGCTCATTGGTAGACGTGCCGAGTCCTGTACCACAATTGCTGACGAGCCGGGACTGCCTCGGGATTTCGTGGGCCGCCTACGCCCTCGTTGGCTACTACATCTCCCTTTACTCCTGACAACGGCAATTTCATTAAAGTCTGAGGAGCCTTTGACGTCGAAGTGTGAAGGAAGCCTTCCACAAATGTACAGCATCTCTATAGTCATCTTATGTAAAACAAAACGACCAGCCAGGCTACTCTTCACAGAAGCAGAAACATGAGTATAACACATAATTACTTTAAACATAACAACACATACATTACTCACACGTTACACTAATTGCACCTGACAACGCCATATTATTGTCAAGTACCACATCAGGAAATTAAAAGTACATTTGATGTAAAATTATCAATTGTAAAACTTGGAATCATTATCATAATGAAAACGAATCTAGTGAGTAATTATCATTTGTTGTCTGAAAGAACATTTAAATTCATCGAGGACGATGAATGCTTTTATGGAGGGAGGACTGTTACATCCTTAACTTTAAAAATTTTTGTTACAACGCCTAACGAGAGGCTATCCAACCTACTTTGAGACAAACAAGTGATAATTACTCATTCATAATCAGGCGTGCTAACCGCATTCCCTCATCCGTGTGTCTACTCATGGTAATTACACTACTAACGGTAAAGCAGAAAGAATTACCATGGGTTGATAAAAGACTCGGTGAATACAAATAACGTGAAAGGAAAGCTATTAGCCTCTCGCGGGAGTCATTTGAAACTCAATATTGCAAGTCGCTCGTGTTTCTCGTGAAGTACGTGACAGTGCCCACTTTTGCACGGTATGTGACTTTCGGTATGAACCCATCGTCCCTATCCTTAGCATGGAGGACCCATCTTATATAAACCCCAGAATCACCCCTGGTGGTCGTCTTCAAGTTCCCAGCAGTTATACTGACAATTTCGATCTACAAGTCGCGTACTTTTAACTCTTCGTGAACCAAGTAACGAATCATCAAGTTGTGAACTAAAGTCCCTTCGGCTGAGACTTTCGTGCATCACTTTTCACTACACCAATTGAGTCACTTCAAAGAAAACTCATACGATCATCCGGTGGAGTTACGTCGCTGCTCTACAACGTATCGGAGATACAATCGAAAGGTCAACATAATTGAGTCACTTCAAAGAAAACTCATACAAACAACCGGTAGAGTTCCGTTGCTGCTCTACAACGTATCGAAGATACGGTCGACAAGTCAACCTAATTGAGTCACTTCAAAGAAAACTCATACAAACATCTGGTAGAGTTCCGTCGCTGCTCTACAACGTATCGGAGATTCAATCGACAGATCAACCTCTCTTGCTTTTTCTGGAATAGGAAGATAGACGTAAGTTCGTATGTTATTTAACTAAATATCTATTCTTTGTCTTGATAAAAACTATAAAATTTGAATTACACCTCATTTATTTCCAACACTGTACTGACACAATCCCCATAGAATTGCTAGTGACAACGTACCCATAACAAATAATTTGTCAGGTCTTAACCAACCTGACATAATCAGCAACACTGGTCTCTCTTTCTCATTTTTCCAAACTACCCTCGCCTATTTGCTCGAGACGTGACAAGCTTTGCTTACTGAATGTGGTTGAGGTAAAGAATACGGATCTTCTTACGGGTTTATTAGTCAATTTGAGTATTTATGTGTGAACCGTGATGTACGATGACTTTGTGAAGCTCTTCACCTCTCCTCCTTTTCCTTCTTCTTCACTGTGATGCTGCTGTTGGCCGGAGACGAGAATTCGATCACGAACATAGTTCGTTTCTGGAAGTCAAGGCGAACGATGTCAGGCCTCGAGTGTGCAACAGTAACTGTTGTCGAGAGCTTGTGGTTCCAATAAATTTAGCGCTTTTCGATCTTGATTATTTACTCTATCTCCCTCGGAGCGTTTGACAGGGCAGGGTCGTGGCCAATACCATAAGATCGACAAAGATGGTAGTAAAGCACTCATAGGGCGGCATTGTTTTTCAGGATATAAGTAGTTCCCGCGTGAGTTGGACACGCGGACAGTGTGTGCCCTAGGTGCTCAGAATGTACATGACACGCTCTGCACCTATCGCTGAGAACTTCTTGACGTAAAATGCGGCTAAGCTATGCTAAGGTGGAAATCACACCGTTCTGGCACGCCAAAATGGAATCCCTTGTGCCTGAATTAAGTCCACATGATTTGAGGAAAGCAAACGTTAGCTCCGTCGACAAGGATTGATCTTTCACATTTCAGTAAAAGCTTCCGTGCATTTTCTTGTCGAGGAGATGTTTGAGAAAGTTGTTGGCGTCTGCTTTCTTTACTCAGGCTTTTAGAAATGAGGAATCTAAATGGAGTAATGCATTTTCCTCACTTCTGACTTAAGGGTTTCAGCCGCCTGCTCCGCAGCTTTGTAGAGGAACGCTACTTTGCCAATCTCGTGGTTTCTGACCATTGTCAGAAGAGGATCTCTTCCATTTGCCACGATGTGAGCTGTACCCAGGATAATTCGGTTATAAATACACTAAATATTTAGAAGTGCGCGCCCGCCTTTACGACGTGGGATGTACAAACGAGGAACGGACGAGTTGATATGCAAGCTCTTCTGAACATGCATGATCTTACGCGTGGCGAGGTCGAGGGCCGTGAGCTCGTGCTTCGTCTATGGAACCAACCCAAACGACTTAAGTAGAATCGGGACGGTAAGCATATTATTCGCAGATATCTTCTTCAACGCCGACAGATTCGAAGACCAAATCTGTCGAAGAAGACGCTTGTATAACCTATACATAGCCAGCACCTTTAGAAGTTATAAGGGAACAGACAAAAATCAGTACCCATGATCGATATTTCTCGCCGGCTACGTATTGTATAATTCTAATCTACTTTCAGCCAATCGTAGTGCTCGCAGGTCACATTACTATCACCCAAGCTACATTTTAGGAGAAGATTATTTATCAGTTCTTTCTATATAAATCTATGCTAACTTTGGAAATCTGATAATAATTGAAATTCCGTTTCTAAATTATTATACAACTATGAGTATAACAAAAATAATTCCAGTTACAATTCCAGTAATTCGACTAAAATTTATCAAACCAATTCCTAAAGTCGTTTATAAATTACCTGTGTAAGATATCTGTTGGTACATTTTATATAAAAGTGGGGAAAACATACGAAACATGATGCTTTTTTATGGAGTAATTTTATTTACTAAGTCGATATAATAATATTGAATTGTAAAATTGATATTTTAAAAAAGGGACAATGATTAAGAAAGTCTATTCGAAAATCATATGGAAGAAATAGAAAATAGTTTAGAAAATTTCAAGTAATTTTTTCTTGACAGAATACAAACTTGTTTTACAATCTTGATTCTCTAGTTTATGGTAATGATGATACGAAAAATGTTTACCCCGAAAAACGTGTAGAATTTGAAGCTGAAATTGCTGTTTAATAAAACCAAATTTTGCAACATGTACCTATGGTATGAAAGTAGCTCATAAATCGAAAGCAAGGACTGAATTGGAGAGAATGAAAAAAAAATTCCATTGGTAGATGGAATTGTGTGAACTCCTTTCTCTCAATTAAACTCTGAATTTTATGATTCCTAGTTGTATGATGCTTCTGAATGAATGTTTTACACATTTTTTGAAATTCACTAAAGATAGTTTTCTCGTAACGTTCGGAAATTTATGTAAACTTATGGAAACTTTTGGAAAATAATAAACCCTTTTAGAATTTTCGGAAGTTTCTGGAGTTGAATTCAATGTCGGGAATTCTTATGAGATTTCTAGATATTTTCAGTCACGGAATTTTAAGAAATTAATGGTCTTCTCCATCATTATGGCCAATCTGCTGCAGACTGGTGTCCTCCTCAATACACAACACAAACCGATTACGACACCTTTGGTTCTGCCTTTGTTTTCACAATTCTCTTCGAATGACTGAAGTCTGGTGGGACTGACGTTATAAGTAGACACACCACCTTATGACGATTTAGCTACTTATTGTGGACACGATTTTATACTTATGGAAAAAATTTCTCACATCAATATCATAAATATCATCAATAAAAACTATCATAAATAATGAATAATACAAATAATAACGTAGCCTCAGATTGGATTGAAACTTCGGTTGACGACAGGCATGCACTCAGAAAAGTTTCAGGCGATGAATGGAGACCGGGCGTTTGGAGTGCTAGAGGTGTAAATGATAAGAAAGAAAGGAAATTTCTAGAAATAATGCGCGTAAGGAAGCTAGATATTTTATGTGTACCTGAAACAAAGAAGAAGGGATGTGAGATAACAAATGTAGGAAAGGAAGGGCTTCGCAATATGGTCAGGCGTAGTAAATGAATCACAAGTCAGCTAAGGAGTCGGTCTGATTATGAATGAGAGAGCAAAACAGCATGTCAAAAAGTACGAATGTGTATCACACAGACTGCTATGAGTTACAATGAAATTGAAAATCA
This sequence comes from Melikaiella ostensackeni, assembly GCA_032362435.1. Classification (NCBI taxonomy): domain Eukaryota; kingdom Metazoa; phylum Arthropoda; class Insecta; order Hymenoptera; family Cynipidae; genus Melikaiella; species Melikaiella ostensackeni. The sequence continues at coordinate 528 of JAUMHM010087494.1, read as the reverse complement.
GAAGGCTATTTGTTATTGTACGCTACTCTCTATTTGATGGTGATAGTAATAATGTAAAAGACATCTTCTGGGACTCGTTAAATGATATTCTAGGTACTTCTGATCCTGGGAAAACAATCATTCTATTCGGAGATATGAACGGCTGGGTTGGTGTGCAATGCGAAGATACTGACAGGGTACTTGAACATTTCGGAAATCCAAAAACGAACCGAAACGGGCAGAAATTAATAAGCTTATGCTAAGAAAAAGGATTGTTCATTGCAAATACTTGGTTCAGACATAAAATGACCCACATGTACGCTTGGTGCAGAGGTGAAGGCCACAGTAAGATTGACTTTGTTGTACCAGATGAGAGACTGAGAAGGCTAGTAAGAGATACAATGGTTATGGGAGGTAGGGAATGTGGAGACGGAATTAGGCAATAAATGTAGAGGGCGCACGGACAATACTAGGGGATATCACCTTGGAATGTGCATCTAAAGTGTATTGTACCACGGATGTAGGAAGATTGATTGGAGATGCTTGGTA
>JAUMHM010087493.1:0-10333 GCA_032362435.1 Melikaiella ostensackeni | reverse complement strand
GCATCCAATATCGTTCTGATCAATATGTAGATGCAATCGATAATTCAAATCTTTTTCAACGTACTTACTACTCAGATGTGTGTGCACATTGCACCTGTATGGCTCGATTAGGGGAGGTTTGCAGTCACATAGCGGCCGTCGCACTTGCTCTATATTTTCGGAATATTTCCAACGAAGAAACGGCTTCTTGCACTGGCAAACTGGCAGTTTGGCCTATCTGAGCGAAGAAAAGGAGGTCCAATGTTCTGATATTCATTTTGCTTTATAATAATTAATTAAAAAATATGAAAATCTTAGTTTTTCAAGTAAATAAGCTTCAAAAATACGTAAGCTTTCGAGACAGTGGTTGCGAGTTAGTTTTCAACAATTTTCTTTAGAACTTTTTGTTGATAATAAGTACATTGTAAACTAGAATGTTTCATTTTTACAAATTATAGTAATATTAAAAATATGAAAAGAATTTATTCAGCCATTAATATAACTAATTGTTTTTCAGTTTCTAAACTGTCAAATATGCCTTCATTAGATAGACTGAGTTTGAAGAGGTTTTTAAAAAAATTAGAAGAATTTCGTGCGGGCAGAATCACAGCTTCAAATTTTAAAAAACGATACATACATACATCTTTAGAAAAACCAGCGCTCTCACTAACAAAAGACATATGTTGTCCTCAAAAGGTATTGTTTAAAACCAAAACTGTCTCTTACGGATTAAGTCATGAAGGAATTGCATGAGAAGAATATGAGCGTGAAATTGGAAATTGGTGAAATTGCTGTGGTATGGGAAGCATCGAAATTAAATGCCCGCATAGATTAAAAGATCTGAACGTTGATCTAAAAACATTTGCTAGTATGAAAAGTAGTTTCTTATTGATAACCGAGGATGTCAAATTTTCTCTAGATAGGTAGTATGATTATTATTACTAAATCCAGTTGCAAATGTATTTAACTTGAACTAGTTTTTATGATTTTATAATATGGCCAAAGAGATATCTATTTGTTGGAAAGTATTGCTTTGATGACTCTTTTCTAAAAGGAAATCTTCAGAAAGCTTTATTATTTCATCAATATGAATTCATCCCGAAACTATCAGCTAGGTGGTATACATTATCAAAAGACGAAGTTCAAGAAGAATTGTGTTGTTATTGTACAGAAATTGATGATGACCAGAAGATGCTTCAATGTGCGAATGCAGATTGCTCTATTAAGTGGTTTTACATGGAATGCATGAGTTTAAGTGAGGTTCCTACAATTTTTTGGTCTTGCGAATCTTGTTCTGTAAAGTTTTTTGCAAATTTCATGTCAAAATTGTAGCTAATGATCGTTAATCGCTAATATTACTAAATAAATACACTCGTTCATTTATAAGAAAGCCTCTTCATTTGGTCTCATTTTTTATTACAGTCATAATAATTAGGGATAAATCTAAATAAGAGAATAGAATAGATGTAACAAATAAAAATAAAGTTTTGTCATGAATTTGAAATGTGCAATGTTTATACTAATTATCACAATTGAGTACCCCATGCAATCCTAAAGCTAATTTTCACAAAGTAACAGAAATAATCTCACACCACATATGTAGAATGTACAATATTAAGCCTAATTATCATAATGCAATAACAAAATTAATTGCTCATTTAAAATCATATTTTTTTGAATCTTCAATTTTCTCATGGGCAGTGCCTAGTCAGATATAAATACAAATGAGAAGGATGAAATAATAATGTTCTCCAAAAGAGAACATTTACTGAAAGTCTTCTTATAATGAGAATTGAAGTCTTTATAGATTTATATGCTAAATCTGAAACTTTAGATTTTTAACACATGGCAATACTTCTGCTACTTTTAAAAGAAATATTTTCAAACCTATGGTTAAATAATCGTTGACGAGAAAAATGCTTAACTTTCTTTTCTAAGGAGCTACACTCAGTCTTACATTTCTAGTAAATTTTGGTGCAATTTGTAATTTATGTGCTTGAAATCACAGAAGGACATAAATTGATTAATGCAAAGAAAATATGCACAACTTCACCATACATATACAAACCATTTGTCTGAATGCGTAGCATACTGATTGGTACAGTACCATAAAGTATCCCATACTTCCGTCTTAAATGCCTGTTCTACAAGTATTCTTACATGAGCAATGTTTCTCGTTTCTTCGAGTTCTTTAGAGTATAATTGGTTTTTTCCTAATGAAAGTAAAAATATCAATATTTGATAATATTAAATTCCACAAACAAAAAATTCTGTCCAAAAACATTCAATAGTGAATTATATTTTTTTAATAATTCAGATACAGTTTTAAAATCTAAATACTAAAAACTGCTTACACCTTTCATGAAAGCTGGAATCATTACTTCAGCTCCAAGCTTCTGGATTGAGTTCTCGGCCTGCAAGCAAGACATCTTTCGGCAGAATTTTATCTGAAAAACTGGAATTTTCAGTGATATATTTGTCACTTGCACATCAGCCATAGTCTCTGATATAAAACTTATAGATCCTTGAGGAGTAATGCCAGTTAAATGTTTAACAGTTTCATGGTGCTTACAGCAGTTTGACCAACATTCTGTACAGGAGACTAATTTCCTTGGTTTTTGAATATACACCTTGAAGCAACCAATAATTACAGAAACTGATTTTCTGAAGCTTTCTCTGAAACACTGAGGCATGGTAGCAATTGAAGTGTTTCTGCCTGTCCAATAAATCAAATCCTTAAAGGAGCAGTATAAAGCATGTATACACCTGCAGAAGTATTTGGACACTGTGCATGGTGCGATCCGAACGTAGATAAAAAATACAAAAATCATTAATGAAACAGATCCTGAAAAATTTTATTGTATCTAAAACATTACCTTTAAGCCAAATACTTATAGGGTAAATCTAGTCTCAATTTCATTAGAGAAATTAATACTTGCTGGAAAGTTGAGAGGGCAGTATTAGAGCGGGTGAACAGGAATGGAGAAGAGACTTTATGAATTAGGGCCAATACTTTAAAGTTTTCTAATCCTGTTAGATATTGCACTTTACCATCATCTTCTTCTCATGATTCTTCAGAAAGGTCAAACTTCTGGACTTTAGCCTGATACTTTTGCAGATTAGATTCATAAATTGATAATTTGTTAAAAAGATAAATTAATTCTTCCATATCAAGATCAGTTTGCGTGTCCACGTTTGAAAACAACTGATTATTATTTTCGTCAAATGAATTGATTTCAAAATCAGTTTGCATGGCCACACTTCGGAACAACGGATTCCTGTTTTCGTTGGATGAATGAATAATTTCAGTTAACGGATTTCTATTTTTGTCAGTTGAATGAATGATTTCAGTCAACGGATTTTGTAATGTTTCGGGAATAATATCGATGAAACACACTACAGCGGATACGTATAAATTTACATTTATTTAAACAGCATCAGAAATGCGTGTACGGTTTCACAATGAAAAATTCGGAACCTACAAATTTTGACGACTAAAATGTATTCAAAATTTCCCTGAAAAAGTCATAAATTACGTGTTTAAAAATATTCCTCTATACTATAAGTCCATAAGGCCTGACGAGCTATCTGCGATCAAGTAGTCCGACTCAATATATAGTCTGAACTTCTCTGATGATTTGTTACCTTTCCTGGATTTTTCAAGTAAAATTTTGAAACTACGTAAAACTACTTCACCGTAAGTACTTTTGCCAGAAGTATTTTGATTGTGCTTATTTAGAAAAAAATATTACAATTTATTAATATTATTCCTATTTGAGGAAACGCGTATAAAATACTAAATAAGTAATAAAAATAAATGAAATATTCTAATAGACGGGAAAGAGCGTTTTCTATTCCCTGCCGTTGAAACCACACTGAAACGGCACTGAAAAACAGCACTGGGCTCTCAGTGACGTTTGAGGGACTGTTTTGGACGATTTCAGCACTCAAACGGCATTGGGAGTTTAGGGTCTTTTAAAGCGCCAGACATTTAAAAGTCCCTTTGAAGAAGATTTATGACAGCGTCCTGGCGAGATCTATACCTACGAATTATTTCAAAAGCATTTACCTCAAAATTTCAGAATTTGTATACTACCATTACTGAAAATATTATACTCAAAAGTAAAAATAAAAACCAGGTTTTTTCCTTCTTCTTTTATTTATAAACTATAGACTACAGAATTTACCGAATGACTTTATTGTGGTCTCACTTTAATGCAGGTATTGTTTAACCCATTAAAGTTACATGAAAAAATAATTTTTTTAAGGTTCATGGAACTAATTTAAAAGTGACGGATATCGAAGACCATTTAGTAAAAGTCTGGTCATACGATGTAATGGAATAATTAATACAAAAAGAAAAAAAATTACTTCTGATATAATTGTTATTACACTTCATTTTATACACAAGGTACGCACACAATTATTTATTAACACTTAGATACATAATAACACGCTTAATCGGTTTGAAAAATCCTAATCGCTGAGGATTCGAACCCTACCTACCTATACTTGAAACTAAAACTATACCTAAAACCGCACGCACTAACCACCTGAGCTATCGACCGCTTGAATTTCAATGTAAAAATCTTGGCTGAGCATTACAGGACCAGGGGCCAGGGCGTTGTGTACACGAGTATACTCTGTTCTCCAAGAGAAGGCTCGAATCGTAGCTCGAACCAACCTACCGACGAATTTTGGGTCCCTTCACGGCTTATGCTTCCCTTTATTGTTTCCGAGATTTGTTCAGATGTTTGAGGCTGCTATTGCTAACATGTGGTCGCAACCCTTAGGCTTAGACGCTTTGACCAGTGTTTGGCAAACTTTTTCTTCACTTTTTAGGTATGGTCACTAGATTGGACCGGGCTTAATTTTTTCTACTACTCTCCAGTCTATTGATGGACCTCAGTTTGGGTGAACTTGGGGTCTTTTGCGCATAAGCAGGTCTGAATAAGAAAATTGAAAAAATTTTAATTTTGTAACGAGCGATTTAAAAATAATATACCTGGAATCTACGAATTTTTTCGATGCCAATAACATATTGTTGTTCTATGAAAGTTGAAAATTTGAAGGAGTTTAATTTGAAAAACTTCAACTCAATACTAATTTCAATATTTATATCTTCTCAAATTTACAACCCTTATTGACAAATTACATGTTGTTGGAATCGAAAAAATTCGTAGATTTCAAACACATAACTTTCAGACCGCCTACTGCAGAATTAAGAAGCTTTAAAATTTAATTTCTTTCCCCATTTTCCAACAAAAGACCCCTGGTGGAAGGGTCGGTCTAGCGCGACCTCAGGTAGCATTCTAACTGGATGACAATTCTCTTTCAAATATAGCATGAAGGCACAGCACAGGCTTTTTCACTAACACTAATACACGCTACTAATCCACCTTTGCAAAGACCTCACAGACTAGGTTTATTTGGTCAGATAGCCTGCTATAAAAAATTTAAAGGGGCACTCTGAGGTGATTTCCGGTACAGAAAACTTATGACGGAGTAGCTTGAAACGAACAGCACTGAAACGGCCCTTGGCAGTGCCGTTTGAACGGCAGGGCAAAGCTTGCAAATGTTAAAATGAGAAGGCGAAACTTATTTCAAAAAATTGAAGTTGTGGATAAACACAGAGAATGATTAAGAAATTTAAATGTGGAAGATTATAACGTCAAGAATTTACTTGTCTGCTCCTTTCATTTTAATGAAAATGATGACTGGTACAATTCATATATTCTACACGTACAGTTTTATTGCAATTCTCATCGCCACTATTAATTAATGACCTTGTTATTTCCTGTGGTTCTGAAGTTAAAGCACTGGTTTGAAAGCACAAGGAATATATTTCAACTTTTTCGCGAGTTTTTATGGTAGCCCCGGACATTACAATCATACCAGAATTAAGAATATTTTGGCCTTTGGTCATATTTATGGATGCAGGTGTAGCTGTTACGTAACCACACAAACTATCCAAGTCCAAAAATATCATTTTGTAAACTTGAACACACTTTTTAATTAAATTATCGCTACTACTCCATATTATCCATATGGCTTCCGCGGCCATGTTTGTATGGCACCGCAGCGCCCATTTTGGCGCAGTGGATGTTTTCATTCCCAATATATCCTTCATCCGGCAGCCTTTCTCTGTCTTGCTCACGACTTCACTTGGCTTTTTACTCTAATTCCTTCATTCTCCGGTGTTTAGACTCGACTATATTTATATAGGTATTCATGCTGATGGTGATTTTCAAAAATGCTTCTTTCCTAGAAGTAAAGTTTTCTCCGGGAAACGAGGAAACGAGTGTCCAGATTTTGGAAACATTCACATGAAACCGATATATGACAACATTTCGAATCCTCATTTTGTCCCTCTAAATGATTTGGGCATTCTGCTGCAATCATTTTGTACAAAAAAACCTATTACACCAGAAGATTATGTTTATAAGAATTGTTATCGGCGATTTGTTGGCGAATTCTAAGTTTGATCGGATGAAGTGGTAGAAAAAGAATTAATTGAAAATGGAGCATCAGAAAACGTTGAACAAAATCTAGAATTAGGGAACTGAATCTTGACAATGATGAGTTTTTTTTGCCTCAGCCATCATCGAACGTCAAAAATTAAATTTATTTGGCAACCGGTCGCGGTAAAGGAGCTTGTGATGGAATCGGTGGCCTTATCAAGCATTATGATTCTTCGCATAATTTACAGAAATCACACTTGGAATGGATAAAGAACGCGGACGATTTCGTGAGATACGTAAAAGGGTACACTACCGCCATCACTTTAATTCACCTTACAGTGGCAGATTTGAGTATTTTTCGTGAATTAAAGAAAGAAGCTTGGTTACACGTGCCAGTGGTCACAGGAATTCAGAAGTGTCACTTATGGGAGGTTGCAACTGACGAAAACGGTGAAAAACATTCTTATATGGTCAGAAGTGCACAGCATTCATAGAAAAATCTGTCAAACATATCAGTTCTAGTTAGAAATTCTAATGTTGAGGTAGAAACACCTTTTACATCCGAGAATTCCGGTGTAATATTTTTTATATATTCAGAACCGAGCTCTTGAGCAAGAGCTATGTGTTCCTCTTGGATACATACAGTCTTCCCTGGTAGAAATTTCTGGTAGAAAGTTACTTCGGAAGCTATCCAATTGTTTCCATTTCTTTCCGAACCTTTCCGAGATTTGCATTCGATTCTTTCAAAAAAAATTTCTGATAAAAAACCAATACAACATTTTCAGCAAAAATGCTGTTAACTTAATTCATGATTGCTTTAAGAGCTGTTTGCAATAACTTGAATTGTTAGGTCAAAATTACTTAAAATTTTTGATAGAAACGGAAAGCTTCGGATGCAGATCTCAGAAAGAATCAGAAAGAAAATCGCACATAAACCTATCCGAAATTTCCTTTCCGAAATTTTTACCAGGGTTGTGTATTTCAGATTTTACTTTGGTTTGATCTTTTCGTCCATCATAATATTGTACTTTAAGATTAATATTCTAAGGCTGTGAACGCATTAAATCTGGTCGCATTATGTTTCTGCTTCGCTATACTTTACTTCTATCAACTATCGTAGACATGTCATATTTCGTTAGTGAGTCATGGTCTCGCAAAGTAGCCGTCAAAATGGCAGCAACAGGTGTGTCGCATGTCTCAGGGTTTCTCAAAGAGAATGAAGATTGAAATAAACCAATCTACAATATTTATGGCATCTTCAAAGAAAAATTTGAAAGGACCTCGCACCAAATGTACAGAAATAGGCCTCTTGTTGAAAAATTTAAATATAATTTTTTTTTTGTATTTTCGAACCTGCAGATTAAAAATTCGAAAGGAAAAGTAAAAAAAGAGGACAGTTTTCAGACAATCACATGTCAAAGTTTCAATTTTTACATGTATTTTAATGGCAAAATGCGTATTTTAGTGAAATGTTTTTTTTTCCTAAAAACTCTTCAATAGATTTGACTAAAACTTTAACATTTTGACAATAAGACATACCGAAACAAGAGGTTCGTACCAACGGACTAGAAAGATTAACGATTTTTTGGGTATACAGCATGTTTTGAGGGTGTTTTCATACCTTAAACGTCCACGTATGGAAATCATCATTTCTTCGTAACTAAACTCATTAGAGATTTTCTATTCAACTTCTACGGTATGAAAACACTTTCGAAAAAAGTACAGGAAGCGTGCATAGTAAGAATATATCTTTAAAATGATTTGAGGGGATGTTTTAATATCCCTTAAACATTGTAACCGGGAAAATGGCCAAAAACACAGGAGATGTTTTGATTAAAATATCAACGTAGGAAATAACTTCAAAATAAGTACAAGACACGTTTACTTACTAGGATAGATTTTTGAATCAACTTTAAGGGTTGTTTTATTATCTCTTGAACATTAAATTCGAAATATCGATATTCCTTAATAACTAAAATCACACAAGATTTTCTGCTGAATCTGTAAGGATAAAAAGTCATATTTTTTTGCACAAGTAACTATTTTTTGGCAGAAAATTCTTGCGTACAACCCTAAGAACTCCCTAAAGTAGTTACAGCCCCTCAGAATATGTGGAACTCACCCCAGTCACCCCTAAATATTTTGAGAATTCTACAAAATCACCCCAATTGAAAAAAGTGCCATATTTTGATGATACTGCTTACAATTGATGCTAAAAAGGCACACAAAAAGTTTCATCACCATGATTCATGTGAAAATCACCTCAGTCAACCCTAAATATTTTGAGAATTCTACAAAATCACCCCAATTGAAAAATATGCCAGATTTTGATGATACTGCTTACAATTGATGCTAAAAAGGCACACAAAAAGTTTCATCACCATGATACGTGTGCAACTCACCCCAGTCACCCCTAAATATTTTGAAAATTCTACAAAATCATCCCAATTAGAAAATACGCCAGGTTTTTGTTGATACTGTTTACAATTGATGCCAAAGTGGCACACAAAAAGTTTTATCTTCATGCCTCGCCCCATCCACCTCTAAAATATTTAGTGGTGACTGGGGTGATTTCCATATGCGCTGAGGGCTTGAAACTACTTTAGGGAGTTGTTACGGTTGTACGCAAGTATTTTCTGCCAAAAAATAGTTACTTGTGCAAAAAAATGTGACTTCCTATCCTACTAGATTAATCAGAAAATCTTGTGTGATTTTAGTTATTAAGAAATATCGATCTTTCGGATTTAATGTTCAAGAGATATTAAAACAACCCTTAAAGTAAATTCAAAAATCTATCCTAGTAAGTAAACGTATCTTGTACTTATTTTCAAGTCATTTTCAACGTTGATATTTTAATCAAAACATCTCCTGTGTTTTTGGCCATTTTCTCGGTTTCAATGTTTAAGGGATATTAAAACATCTCCTAAAATTATTTTAAGGCATATTCTTGCTATGCACGCTTCCTGTACTCATTTGAGAGTGTTTTTATACCGGTGAAGTTGAACAGAAAATCTCTAGTGATTTTAGTTACGAAGAAATGATGATTTCCATACGTGGACGTCTAAGATATGAAAACACCCTCAAAACATGCTGTATACTCAAAAAATTATTAATCTTTCTAGTTCGTGGGTATGAAACTCTTGTTTCGGTATTTCTGATTGTCAAAATGTAAAAGTTTTAGCCAAATCTATTGAAGAGTTTTTGAGAAAAAAAAAAACATTTCACTAAAATGAGCATTTTGCCATTAAAATACATGTAAAAATTGAAACTTTGACATGTGATTGTCTGAAAACTGTCCTGTTTTCTTACTTTTTCCTTGCGAATTTTTAATCTACAGGTTCGGAAATACAAAAAAAAATTATATTTAAATTTTTTAACAAAATGCCATTTTCTGTACATTTGGTGCAGGGTCCTTTCATACTAAAACAAAAACTAATAAATCTGGCTTTCTAGGGACTAAAACTGGTTATTTATGTTTTTCAAGGAGCCTCTTAGTATCCAAAATGAAGAATTTCCACAAATTTTTGAAAATATAAAAAAAATCAATTTTTCGACCCTTTTTTTAAGTTTCCGAAAAAGGGTTGGTTCAATAAAAAAATGCATGAGACAAAAAAGATGTATCGGGTTTCAATCGTGTGCAAAACTACGAATCTTGCCGACGTTTCGTGAAGATTGCAGTTTACTTCTTCAGGGCTAACCTGAAACTGATGCTTTAGATTATGTTGCTCTTATATATACTTTCTACGATGCCTGTGATTGGCCAGAGGCCCACCGTGGGGACTGGTCGAACCTGATTGGCCAATCAAGTTTTTTTTTAAAAACCGGGAGGACGGAAAGCCAAATCGGATTGGTATTATATCCATTGTCCCTATTGATGTTATTAGGGTGTTTTA
>JAUMHM010087492.1:0-28728 GCA_032362435.1 Melikaiella ostensackeni | reverse complement strand
TTGTTGCACAAAAAATGCCAATACTGCACCAGTTTTAATTTCTCAAAAAAATTTTTTTTCTAAATTTCGAGTCGAATATTGTATACAAACGTAGGTTATTGTTTCTCGAGGCTTTCCCCAAAATTTCAACTCGATATCTCATTCGGTATGGACGTGAGTTGTTCCAAAAAAATAATCGATAATTTAGGTCATGTGACTCATGTGTAACATGGCCTTAAGAAATAAGTACAAAGTGCATAGCACACATTTCTATTATTGCAAAATACGTGTAGAGATGCCAGTTCCACACAAAGCTTCACAACTCCTACTTCACAAAACTATTATTTTATTTTCAGAGCATAAGAGAAAATAGAAATCTCCTGAATCTCAATTTTTGAATTCGTTCAATCGTTTTAATTTTTCTAAAATAAAAGTGCTCATTTTCCTTGTACATAGACCTGCAAGTAACATAAAAATGAAAAGTTTCCCGGCATAATTGGCGGAAAGCTTAATTCCATTTCGACCAACCATTTGTACGATCGAATCTAATTTCAATTCATGACAGTAATCTACTGAGAAAAACTTAAAAAAACACCCTGCTTAGCCCCCCGCCTTACGGTATTTAAGTAAGTAAATTTGTATAAAATTAAATAAGATCAGGATGTAGAATCTTTTTTCCGAAAAAAAAGTTATTATTCTTGAAAAAAATGTCATTTTCATAGAATTGATGAAAAGCGATAAGAAGAATAGATTAGTTGAAAACAAAATTTGAAAACAAAAAATGATCTCTTTTCCCTTAAACGAGATCATCAATAATAATATTAACAAGTTTTGAAGTATAATCAGATCTTTTTTCCGGAGCCCAATTTTTTCGTGCCCATGATACCATGAATAGAGGAAAATATCACTCCAATCATCATGCAAATATTTGATATAATTCAGGATGACGAAACAGATAGCGACTAGTATATAAGTAATACAAAAATCGTGTATAGAACATTCATTCTTTACTCTATTCACGAATAGGAAGTATTTAGGGTAATGAAGATCCTTATTATAACTTTGTTCATGGCATTGGCGGTTTTCCCCAATTCTGTTGGTAAGTAAATTATGATAATGTCATATCATATCCATCATATTAAGTATAATTTTACGTCTCTCGTATAAAGAAAAAACTTTAAAATTAAAGACCCTGAGGTTTGCTATATCGACGCATATCAAATTATATGTAATTTTTAGAGCTTTATTACAACCATGATTTTATTAAATTGAAATATAATACTTTCTCCTAAAAATCCCAAATATCAAAATACTTCCCTATTCAAACATGCCCAAATGATCACACTGTTAGAAACTTCTATAACGATTTCACTATAAATTTGAATCTGGACAAACCCAGAAAGTTGTTTTTTGTTAAATAAAAAAGACATCCTGCATTGGGAAGGATCCTTTTTCTTTATCTTGAATTTTATATTCCTACTTGACAGATAAAATGATTTCAAAAAATTTATGACATTCTTGCACCTAACATTAAAAAAATTGTTCGATTTCGTAAGTCATTAGGACTTCTCAGCACCATTGAAACTTTTTTTTTTGATAAATTTGAAAAAATTTCAGTGAGTACAATAGTGACGCATATCGAGAATTTCCAAATTGTTCAAAAATGTCGTCAGATGAGATTAAAACTTCGAACCTGGTACTTGTCCAAAAGAGACGAGACTTTACTCGAACGAAATAATCGTCTCAAAGTTTTATTAATTTTCAATAAAATTTAATAAAAATTGCTCAGAACGAATCTACATTCTGAGTCTTAATCAATTTCAACCTGATAGTGTTTGATCTCACCGGTTTTCTGCATAATTAAATTCGTGGGTAATGTGCAAATACTTTTAGCACAAAATTAAAATCATCTTTGATGATATCATCCACACCAGCAGCCTTACTATTCTTCAATTTTCTAATTATGGATATAATGTCGCGGATGTAGATTCTTATTTCGCCACCCAAAACGCGATTGTCTAACGTATACTCCTCTGCGTGATAGTTGTTTTGATCCATAGCTTGAATTCCACGGAATTACTTCAGAAAATCACTCATACAGTCTTTCATTTTGTCTGTGTCCTATACCATTCCACCATCAGCATGCTTAATCCCGACTAACTTCGGGCTAGTATTTCCTTTCCTAATCTTCTTAACCTATTTTCAAAATAGTTTCATATATCCTTCAAAATCATTTCGCATTTTGTTATCTTCTTCCACTTTGATTTCACCCTTAAATAGTATCGTTGCTTTTCTGCTTTTATCCTTATAATTATTTTCTAATCTAGTCTTTTTCCTATCCCCGAGACTCATAATATTTAGCCTTCTCAAGTATTAGCACTCATGTATTTCTATTTCTGCTTCCAGAATTAAGTGGGCAGCCTGAATGGCCGCATCCAGACGCAGCCCCACCAGCAAGGCCAGGCGGCACGTGGGTGCCCGGAGTGGTCAGTAACCGACGGCCAAATTATGGTCTTTCCTTCGTGAATGCACATGGCGATCTTGAAAAACTTCCAGAAGGAACGTCCTATCTCAAATATAACAATTTTTACATTGCAAGAATCGAAAACGAATATTGTTTTGAATTATATGATGATGAGCGCAACATTGTCTTCCAAGATATAAGAGACGTTAATCATAAACCAGTAGTAGGTCCAACAGGGATTGAACTATTTGGAATCCCAGGCCCACTTTTGGAAGTAAGAGCCAATGTCGACAGAATTCTAGAGCAGGCAAGACAAAGAGAAGCCGAACGCGAGCGCAGACAGCCTGCAGTCCAAGGCAGAGGTCGGCAAGAATAATTCAAGTGGAATTAATAGTATTCTCTAAAATACTTAAATTTGGATTTTTTCATCGAAAATTATGACTGTTAAAACTTGGTGACTTTGACAGATTGATTATAAAATCAATAATGATCCAAGATGTATTATATTTTTTTCTTCACGCCCATAATCTCAACCTTCATGCATCTCAAGTATTAAGCACTCCGTTCCAAGCCGCAAGTAAATAGGCTACGTCACCTCCAGTGACAAAACATATTTATAATTTACTCTTACAAAATGGAAAAATAAGAATCATTGACACACAATCTACTTTATCTCACTTTATTGATTCAATAAAAGAATGCGTTTGTGTAACATATTTAGCTTCAATGACACAATGTAAAGGTCATATCAAGAAGCCTGTAAACAGGCTACGTCACTTTCTGATAACAATTTTTTTTCAGTGAACAGTTTTTTATGTTTGAAATTTTCTTCATGAAAAAAGTTCTCTTTTCCCTCAAATATTATCATCATTAATAATATTAAAAATTGTCAAGTGTAATCAGATCTTTTTCCCGGAGACCTTTTTTTCGTACCCAAACTACCCCAAATAGACGAAAAATTTAATTCTAATCTCATTTTATTATTTAGAATCGAAAATTACTGTCTGCATTTTTAGTATGTGAAATTAGCTAAATCGATTTTCTCTTATTTTCAGAAAATTCTAACTCGAATAAAGTTCAGGGCCTAAAATGTTGTGTATTCTAACACGCTGTGTGTACTCCGGATTTCAAAGAGTGTAGTTTAAAATCAAACGTTGTGCAGTAGAAAATTAATTCATTTTCTAACGATAAACTGAATTTCCTGTCTTCTGAGTAGTCCTATTGAATTAAATTAGATAGCCTATTGTCATTGAAAAATGTCTTTTTTCAACTAGATGACAAATATTTGACAAAAGAAGTTTAATAAGTTAAATAAACATGTGAAATTGTAAATCAATGCTTATTGAAAATATATTTGTCATCAAATACGTGAAATACGCCAAAAATTTTCTTTAGAGTGGTATTATATGAGCATATGGGACCCTATTGCAGATGCATAGCCATGAACCACCATATTTCATGGTTACCGAAATATGGGGGATGGAATTTAGTACATTTAGTGTGCAGACCATTTTTTAATGAAATGTTATTGCGTCAAAAGCAAAACAAATAAAGTTTGTAACCACAGAGAGGAAAGAAAAATTCAACAAGCTTCAGGATCGTTATAACTCTTCTCAAGAATATATGCCATTTCTGCAGTTTTTTAAAATTTAAAATTAGAAGTCAGAAAATTCAAAACATGTGTTCTCAGAAGTTCATAAAATGCATATTGACAGAAAGCTGAGAGTTTGTAGTTCCTAACATTGAAAGGACATAATGTGGATTTTCAGGAATACAGAGAGATTAATAAGAATAAGTATTTGTTGATAATTTAAATGTTTATTTTAATTAATATCTCTTGATTTCTTAAAACCTCCCGTGATGCCCTTTCAAAATAGCAACTAGAAACTCAAAGCTTTTTTTTAACATGCATTCCATACAAATCTGAAGATACATTTTTTTAAACAAAGCTGAATATGAAAAAAGTCAAGAGAGCGAAATTGTTTCCTGGAAAAATTTCTACTATTTTCTAATCGCGATTCGCTACTTTAGAAAAGTTGATTTTTCAATTTTGAGAGAGAAAAATTGGTTCTTTACATTTTTTTACAAGAGAAGAAATTAGAACAAATAAAGTTTGATTTGCATAATCTAAGGATAGTTTTTTCTTTTCGACAAATCTTATTGTATATTTGTATCTATAATCAAAAAAAGGTTTTGATCGAAATGTATAATCGTTTCTGATTTCATAAGAATCTGAAATCATACAATTATTATGTGATCAGTTAATGATTTATTGTATTGTTAGAGATAACAAAAGGAACCGCTCATTTATGCAAAATCCGGTTTATCGCACAGACGAACAATGGAAACACCACTGAATTTTCCTGAATGGATAAACCCTTGATGTACCCTAAGAAATAACCCTTCTATCAATGAATCCTTGCTTCTCATTTTTCAAATCCTGTGTTATTTAAACATTTTTTCGTTGTTTCTTTGCGATTTTTTTTAACTTTTCGCAATTTTTGCCAGCTCAACAGTTTTCAATCTATTCTGCTTTTGTTTCTTTCAATTAAAAATAATTGTACAATTATAATAATTCGAAATTCAAAATGACATATTCAATTTTTAGTGCTAGGGACATTTGAACAAAATCTCAAATCAGTTTTTCATGATTATAGGAATTAAATTTTTCACGAATGAAAGCCCCTGAATAAAAATGTTCAATTTTTCTTAACTTCCAATCTGAAAGAAATGAAAATTTCAAGTGATTCTCGTTCAAAAGGTTTTCTATTGTTTAATGTTTCGATTTATAATATATTTAATCTTTAAGGCTACTACTATGAAATTGTTACAATTTTTAATATTTTGTTTTGAAACAGTCTCTAATTTTGAAGCGTTCAAAATGAAACTCATTCAAATTGGATAAAGCTTCCAATTAGAAATGAGATGAACATTCCAGTAAGCGTGATGCCAATTGTCTCACTTTTTACGAGTATTTTGAATTAATTTAAAATCCTCTTGATACTATAAAATGCTATAAATGAATGGGTTTTATCATTAAACTTTTTACATGGCTCTTGAAAAGATTCAAATTATAACAAAGTGTCACAATCATTGGGACTGGGGCACGTATCTTAAATTATACATTATTATTTTGACTTCAAAATTGAAAAATATTCAATGTTTCTAACTTCGGTATAGATGATTCACTAATTTTCATAAAATTCATATCAGAAGAATTCTGCGTCAGGTGCGCTGCTTTTTTTTATCAAATTACGTGTTGTTTCTGTTAGTGAAGTGAAATGAATTTAGTAGGTAAATAATTCTAATTTTTCAGTTGTGAAGCAATAACGTGCAAATACGTTATGTTAAAGGATGTGACGTAGCCTATTTAATAGTTTCATAATATGACCTTCTTATTGTATCAATATGGTTTAAAATATTACACGCAATCGCGTTCGTTTGTTAAACTTTTCTGTTTTTTAGAATTTCCATTCTCATATACTTGTTTCAATTCATATATGTGGGTGAATTTCAAGAAAAGGGCACTTTTAAAATGAGTGAATTCTTTTAAAAATTTTTTTCAAAATTGTATTTTGTCATTGAAGCATTTCTCTCTTTATTCCTTAGTAGTCCAATCATAATCCAGCAATCTTTGTTTTGCCTCAAATGTTTTGTTGGACATTCTAATGAAATACTGAGAACCTCTGCTCTGTCAGAACGTAGCTTATATTGTTAATTAACTATGATATTAAAATTGAAATATTTTTCTAGCATTCTTGCTTGAATCGTTCCTTTCCCTTGAGGGATAGGTAAAAAGTATGTGTAATTCGATTTGTGGGTCATAATAAAACTTTCAAAATGACCCGCATTCGAACCTTTCGTGAATGATAATTTACGAGATAAATTAATGGTAGCATGTTTTTGGAGAAGCGTATGCTTTTATGAATTTTCATTGTTATAAAAAAATATTCCAATTCCATTTTTTCATACACATCTTTAGTAAGAGGTTGAAGGAATTTAAGAACATCAATTCTGGAACTTGAATTCCGAAAATGGCAGAGTGTAGAGGGTACTGATTTTTTTTGAGCAACCAAATTTTTTCTAAAAAAAATTCTGTGAAAAATCCACTTTGTGAATCACCTTGGGGATAGTTATTCCCCAAGGAAAATTACTTTTCAGATTCGAAAAATTTTTTTTTCATTTTTCATAACAAATTGTTATGAACAATTTTTTTTCATATTTACAGATGTTGGGAAAATCTGAAAAATTTGATCTAACCGCGGAAAAATAAGGATGATCGTCCCCGAAAAAGATTTAAATTTTTCAATTGTTTAAACAAAAATTACTCAACCCATTTGTATAGATATGTTAGTTTCAGAAAAATTGATTATGCGATTCTATTCGGCGGAAAAAATACATAGAGTCTATTTGCTGGATAATTTTTGTCTCTCACCAGGCTGTTTTGTAGCATAAATAAAATAATACTGAAGCGGGTGTTGTACTCCGCAATTGTTCAATTATGACAATTATTCGTTACCAAATGCCATTCCAATAATAAATCACCACAATTCTGGTAGAAAATTATGTTTTTCTACAACAAACTGATACACTGGTGTATTTGTTCAAATAAGTTGTTTATAACAAACGTCAGCTTGGAAATGTGGTCCAATGAGCGAAGCGGAAATTTGAAAATAATAACAATATCGAAATCACGAGTTTCTTAAACTATTCGTTTTTCAGTAACAAATAATGGACATGAAAATGGAAAATAATAAAATAAAATAATTTAGTAAAAAACAATCTTCTCTTTCAAAAAAATTATTTGGATAATTAGAAGTTTGAATTAATTCAAATTATTATTTGGCAAAACATCGTCCCTATAGTTTTTTCCATTGCCTAAATTATAGCGTATACAATAGGTCTAGATCGGTTTTTACGCTTTACGATAAGATAAACTTTTTTTATCTTTTTCGTAATAAGAATATTAAATCTCGTCCCAGAATTTCTATTTTTATCAGTAGCCAATTTAATACTCCTCCTTGGTTTCATCACATTAGCAAACAATGAGGATTTGTGGATACAATTTTTCTTTTAATAAACAAATTATTTCAACGACAATTCTGTTCGATTATTTCTAACTGTTCATCTTAAATGTTCTTATCGCAAGTCTAAGCATAAGAAGATTGGAAACATTCTGGAATGATAAAATATACTGCAAAATAAGTTTACAAATTTATTATCTTTTATAGACCGTAAGTCTATAGATTAGCATTAAGATCCTGGCATTTGTTTTTTGTACTGTTTTCACTCATGATAAAACTCAGCTAAGAAAAGTCGATTTTTAAGATTCTTAAAATCAGATTTCTGATCTATATCTTATCCTTATTTTCGAAATGAGGTTTAATTATTTTCAACATACTTCCTCTCCATACTGAAACCTTAGGAAGTAGTTTCAGAATAGGTAAAAGGAAATAATTCTATTCGAAGCAGATTTCAATGTTTCACAAATTTGGGGAGTCAGAAACATTTTTTGTATTCTCATCATAATGAGAAGGTATAAGTTTAATGTAAAATGTGGCTTTATCGGTTTTTATCAAATCTCTATGTTTCGAGACCCCCGGAGTCATAAAAAACAATTTTTACGACGGTGTCTGTCTGTAGTATCCTGTATGCACGATAACTTTTGAAAGACTTATCAGATTCGATTGAGCTTTGGCACATCTTTATCTTTATCTGTCGAAAATGCTTTTTTGAAATTAAAAATTATATTTTCCGGTCAAACTGTGCAAGCTGCAAAAAAATTTTAAGAAGCAAATTTGTTCATCTCAGAAGGATCTACAAATTTGTTTGATACGATTTGTTTGAAAATGCACGGTTCTTGTTTTATTCGTAAAAATTTTATTAGTAATAAAACATTTCATTTTTCAGAAAAAATGTGCGCAACACGAAAAAATATTTGTTATGAAAATTGTGCATCCTGATATGATCTACAAAACACAAATGATTATTTTTAAAAACATATAGTTTTCATTTTAAACTTCATAATGCTTTTCATTGAAAGACATAAAATTCCAGTTTTCTGCCAAACTATGCGACAATTTCAAATAAATACTGATTTTTATTGTTTTCTACGACTCGATTTGAAAACATTGATTTTCGATCCGTGCGAAAATGACGGTTATCAATTTTTATCTCGAGAACTATTTGTCGGATGGAATAAATTTCGAATAGAAGAAAGATGCATCTTGATGCGTAGATGAACCACATATTTTCTATTTTCAATTTCTATGCATTTCGAGTTTAGATCGATTTTCGGGAGAGTATTGTCCAGTTCAAGAGCCGGATCCCCTTCCTGCATCCGGGCATTGTATTGAGAAGGCTCAGAATTTTTCGAAATTATTTCTTTGGACCCTTTCTGCTCAAGGTGACATATTCGACGATAAGAATTATCTTTGAATAAACATCACTACGTCATAACAAGAAGGTGAGAATTAAATTTTTAGAAAACAAAGTAGGAGAAGTCATTACTTATCGTCTAACTCCATCTTTTCGTAATTTCGTATAAGTGTGTCTTATTAAACACCATCCTTGGACTTTGTTTTTCTGTATCGAATAAATATCTTGAAATATCATAATTTCATTTATCTAAAAGTGAGACCATTTCGTGCTCCACAGATGGAATATTAAGTTCGATATTTTAGAAAATGCATAAATGCATTATCCTCTTGATGTACTATAGACTAGTTCTGCCAGGAAATATAAATATTCTTTGTGATATGCAGACATGATTCAAAGGAAAATATGGTACTTCATTTCTAATGGAGAACCTAGAAAACTTTGAATGACTTGACAAGTTTAAGTATTTATTGATTAATTCCTCGTGAAGGAAAGCTTGTGATGGTGTCTATTTTGAATTCTACTCTTTTAGCGTTTTCAGATTTAATTCGACCACAGGAATTCAAGAATGCAATTCAAAGAAAATGTCCTTGTGGGCAGAGAAAAAATTGGGGTTTCAATTTTGTTTCAGCTAATTTTCTTAAGAATCCTTAAAAACCCTCCCATTAAAAAGGTCCATTAATTTCGTAGAATGATTTTTGAAATTTCAGGTCCCCTCCACCATATTGTAAGGATTCGTAAGATTTTTGTGAACTCCCCACCACTTCTTACGTAAGATTTTCTCTTACTCAATATATCAATTATTACAATATGAAAATACATCAATCATTTGCACTGTGGAGGAGTACAGATTTTGAAGTGTGCAGTCTGCAATAAAAAAATTGTGTCATTGGAAAATGTGATTTCTTTTAAACTGGGTGACAAATAGTTGACCAAAGAAGTTTGATGAGTTGAATAAACATGAACGATAATTAATCAGTGCTTATGAAAAATGTGTTAGTCATCAAAGAAGTGAAATACGAAATAATCCCACTCATTCAATTCCGATGAACTATGCGTTTTCTTTCGAAAGAGATCAAACGGCACGTGTTTTCCTGGTTTGATAGAAAAAAAAGTGTTGACGAAGTTATTATTGTTTAACTTCTAAAGCGAATGATAATCAATAAGATCGAAAAGTTTTCAAAAATTTTCCTCAAAGTATGATATTATTTAAACCAATACAGGTAGAGCATTCCATTACATACGACTGACCAGATAAACACATTTGTTTACTATAGGACCCTATTTCAGGTGCAAAGCCATAAACCACCATCCTGCATGGTTCCTGAGATATTGGGGATGAAGTTTAGTACACTTTGGTGCGCAGATTATTTTTCAGTATGAAATGTTATTGCGTCATAAGCAAAAGAAATAAGGTTTGTCACCAACAGAGCTGAAAGGAAAATTTGACAAACTTTATAATGGTTTTTACACTTTCTTAAAAATATATCTCTCTTCTGTAGTTTTCTAAATTAAAATTTAGAAAAAGCGACTAGTTTGTCTCTCCAAAAAGTATTTTGAAATGATCTCTCCAAATTTGATAATCAAACAAAGTAACTTGTGAGTGAAGTCCGATTGTAATTTTATGGGAGGCCGAGTTCGAGAGATTACAATTGTAGTTTCGCTACTTTCCTTTGACTTGACCACAATTATAGAGTTGCATTTGAAAAAACGCGCCATCTTTACACGCCGTCTATGGTTGACATCTCATCCAAATTAAGGCATCGGTGTCCTAATAAGCAATTTTAAGAGTGGGGTTATAGGACTAAAAGATTTTCATTTATTTGATGGCAGGGGTTGTAATCTCTCGAACTTGGGCTTCCATATAATATTGCAATCGAACTTCACTTACAGGTAAGTTCGTTTGATCACACAGCCACATAAAAAAAAGGTCTGGTACATTTGACGAGACACATGTATTCCTATGTATTGTGAATCGCTGAATCCGAATCTGAGGTCAAAAGAGCTCCTTTCATGATTGGGTTTTGACATAACTTCAAAAAACCGCACTTTTGAGTATGTGATGAAAAAACGCAGTTTTTAAGTCAAATCTGCATAGTAACGAACAAATCTTTGACATTATTCCAAGAGCATACTGTATCAAAACAATCTTCTCTTAGAAAAGGCTTCCTCATCACATTGATCGTAGGTGAGCTTACTGCGTTTCTTCAGAACTATGAGTTCTTAGCCTCTTGTGTTATGATTCAATCATAAATCTTCGAACTGGAGTGTCCATTCATTTGCACCCATTGAATTCACTTAAATATTCAGTGTTATTACCTGCTACTGCGCCAGGTACTGGAAATGATCAAAGCCGGAAAGTCCTCATACTTAGCCCTGGAGAGGTATTAGGGTTATCACCCCTAGGATTTCGAAGTTCTTTCGATGCTTTTCGGACAACAATCAGGAAATACGAAGTATCCTTGTTTCTTGTGCCTATGGGACAGCCGACATCGTGGTGATCATTATGAGAGAAAAATTTGGCCGAAAAGAATGTCACTGGAACGAGAATGCAGAAACGTCATGAATGACCCATTAATGGGGCCATCAAAATTCCTTTTTCCACCTCTTTACATCAAGTTGGGTCTAATGAAACAATCTGTAAAGGCACTTATTGAAGAAGGACAATGTTGTCAGTACATAATGTCTCAGCTTCCCCAATTGTCCGATGCTAAGTTAAAAGAAGAAATATTCGATGGACTTCAAATTCAAAAACTGTTGCAAGACGACGTTTTTGTTACTAAATTGCCTTTGATTAAGAAGAAAGCATGGCTTGACTACAAAAGCGTCGTTGAACAATTTTTGGAAAACGTTCAAAGCCCAGAATAGGAAAAACAGGTCTCGAAAATGGTCGGCAGTTTCAAAAAATTGAAATGTTTAATGAATTTGAAGCTACGTTTCACGGATTCTCTTGTTAAATACTTTCCTGAAAACCTTGGGGACTGCAGTGAAGAACAGGGCAAAGGTTTCCACCAAGGCATTAAAGTGATGGAACAAAGATATCAAGGAAAATGGGATAAAAATATGCTGGCGGACTACTGTTGGATGTTGAAAGGAGATTTGCCTCAGAACAAAAGAAAAATGCGAATACGAAGATCTTTCGAATCCAAATGAGTGCGTTATAATAGGAGCAAATAGCTGTTCGTCCATCGACAGTTAGTTGTATCCAGAACTATATATAAAAGCCACGTCATCTAGGGACTATCCAATCAACGGCTAGAAATTCCACTGGTTCATCAGTGAAAAGTGTGCTACTGAGGAATAATTGAGAATCCACTGATTTTGATTTAGGGAGTACATTCATGCAAAACAAACGCTAACTAGACTGAAGTATCGGATTCGATGCCTGGAAGTACGCAAATCTAATTTTGTCATACAAATCACCGCTCAGAAAATTTTGTTTTAAAGTTATGTTACAGATTTTCTAGTTATGTCACTAAACTGAGACTATATTTGAATTCAGCAGCTCAAAATCTATAAAAAGACCATGTTTCACCATCACATACCCAAAAATACGATTTTTTAGGGCTACGTCGAAAACCAATCGTGAAAGGTGCTATTTTGACCTCATATTAAGATTCAGCGGCTCAAAATTACATGTACCTCGTCAAAAGTACCAAAATTTTTTTGTGTGGCTGTGTTATCAATTATACGTCATGCCTCTTTCTCCAGATTACAATCGTAGATGTGTAGAGTGATAATGTTTTCTATATAGCAGAAAATACAGGCAAACTATATTTATGAGACCAAAATCAAAGACAAGAATGTAAAATGCAACATTGTTTGGGAACATAAACAGAGTTAGCAGATAAATGCTACTTTGATGTTCTGACCAAATATGGAAAGAATCTAAGAACTATTCAATAAATCACTGATAAATTCTCGCGTATCTGAAATGATAGGAATAGTATAAAATGGTGCCAACGTCTTTGATTCTGCAGACCATCCTGCAGTTCTCTTAATCAGGCTTATGTCTGAACCCTGTTTCCAGGCTGCAGAAGTAGCAGCGTGACGCATACTATGCGCAGAAAAATCTTGTAATCCACCTCTAATCAAGATGTTTTTAACCATTGACGAACAGTCTGAGCTGAAGCTGCCGTAAAAGGTTTCTCATTTATCAACATCAAATTTTTTGTCTTCTTACGCAAACTCTTACCTGTTTCTAAGCATCTAGCCAAGAACGAAGACAGATTTTTTGTGAAGAAAGAAATGAGAAATTCTAGTTATGATTTTCCAGCTCTTGAAGTCCTAATCAAATCATCTATGTTGATGTCAATACCAGAAGGTTGAACGAAAATCTGATCAATTTTGATTGAAGACAAGGTTTGAACTCTATGTGCTATCCTGCAAAACAATTTCAGTACTAAAAGTTTTGGAACACTTCTGTGTGGTGATCTTCGATTAGTATTTGAGCTTCCCACCAATCAGGCCGGAAAGTTTTTTATTTCGTTGTTAGTTGCAGGTCCATATGCAAGGAAAATTAAAACTTGTATCTTAGAAAAATTCAAACGATTGGAGGAATTTAAAAATTGAGATTTCAGAGATATCTATTTATAATGAAGCCCTGAAAATAAAATAAAAATTTTGTTGAATGAGATTTGTGAAGCTTCGCGTAAAATTGGCCTTGCTAAACGTATCTTGCAATTATGAAAATAATACAGTTTTTCGCATGGTGTAAATTAACAATTTAATATCTCGTGAACTAGAAGCCACTGGGAGTTCGAATAGGAATCGTTTTAAAGAATTTAATATGCCCTCAAAATCATGTGCTGTGTGCTATTTACCCATTTCTCAACTGGAAGCAACAATTTCGGCAGGCGTTCCAATTTTCACTTCATTGTAAATTACAATATATGTAACGGTCTCACAGAGCTCAATATTTCATTAGATCGTTCACCCAAACATCTTAAGCAAAAAAAATTCTGTATACATTTAGTTCTGACAAGAGGTCTTTTTTCGTCTAATTTGACTGTGTTACACGCTTCTAACGACAGCAAAAAATATTTCAATTTTGTGCGCGTTAAAAATCGACAGTACCTACTTAGAACAAAATTCTTACGTTGAAGAAAATTTGTTGTAATTTATAGTTTTCGTTTTTTGGTCTGATGGTGCTAGCTTCACGTGAAGCTGGCATTACTACACATATTTGAAAAGAATTACTGGGGACAACATTTTTTTGCGGATAAAATTAGCACGAAGTAGGCATAAAATTATTCCATGTTGCCCATGCTAGTAGGACAATGTTGTGATTCCAGCTCCACGCTCCTAAATTCTACATTCGGCTTCAAGCCGCTTTTGCATGCCTTCTGGCCCAGTGTGCGGTTCTCAGGAAACGCATAATTGAAATTGTGAATAAAAACCAACGAAACCAATAAAATAGATTCGAAGAAGTTAGCGTTCAACAAATTTTGGAATGACCTAGTTTCAAACTCAGTTTATCTCTCATGCAATCGTGAAGCTTCAGCATAATTCCGTAAGGCAACATGTAAAGATTAATTTATGAGCACAGAGGAAAAGAACAAAGTATAATATTTACACTGATTTTAGAGTACTACTTTGTAATATTGCAATATTCTCCACAAGTAAATGACATACCCGTTCTTCCTGTAAGTCTTATGGTAAACAAGACTTTGCACGTCATATTTTTACAAGGTTGTACGGTAATTTAGGTCTCTTATCTTAACCCTCCTCCGCACGTGAATCAAATAGCATCAGATTTGCCTTGTATTTATGAGATACAAATATCTTGGAAAAATATGTTTTATAATATAATTGTAGAACCGTGGAATTCATTAAAAACACAATATTTGAATACACCTAATATCTGGACATCAATATCTTAACATCCATTTTTCTTCGTGTAGTGACATATGGGCTCTCTTTTCTACAAAAATTCAATCTGAATGATTAATAATATCTTATCCTAGACAATTCATTTTACCGATTCCCTCGTCTGATTCCCCCCCCCTAACCCTCCCACTCATTACCCTCCCCAACTTCCTCTTACTTTCCCTTATAGCGCCTTACTTCCCCTTTTTTTTACGATGGATGGACACTCGATCGATACCATAAGGGTAGCCATAAGGCCTTTTTCTCAAATACTTGAGTTTCATATTTTTATTTCAAAGTTCCAAACCGCAAGTCCAACATCGCAAGTCCCAATACCATAAATCTAAAAAATATAAGTACTTAACCGTCATATCCTGAACTGCAAGTCCCAAAATACGAGACCCAAAAATGTAAGGCGTGAAATTAAGAACATACCGAAAATACCCTAAATACATTAAAGAGATTGTTTCGTTTCAAATTATATCAAAATTTCACTCATTTTCATCGATAAATAAACGTAGAATCTAATTAAAGAAAAAGCAGCGTGCAATATTTTTGAATGTTCATTGATTTTTTAGTGAATGTTCTCAAATTTGTACTAAATATATAGTAAAATTTTTATTTTGTGAGAATTAGGATTTCGCAAGTTTACTATCATGATAAAATATCTTTGTATCGTTTTGCGTCCCACTCCAAAGCGACATGTTCTTTGAACATCATTCAAATATAAATAATTTTTCAAAACAGAGAGAGGGAAGAGTTTTGTTGGTCATCCGTTACGAAGAAATTCAAAGCTTTTATTTCACAAATAAATAAAAATGTAAAAATTCTAAAATCCGATGTTTCGACATGACTTTTCGTCTTTTTTGAGGTTAATATAAATAAAATCAAAAAAATTTTCATATGCTCAACTTGAATACCAAGCACATTTAAGAGAAAACTTAAAAATCTGTCGTGATACTTTATTTAGTTTCTACATACTCTTTTTCTAACAGTTGCTCTCCGTTTATCAACCAGCTGTTTGATTATTTTATTTGAAACTAATATCTAAATGTGTTGTTCGGTGCTTTCGTCATTTTGACATGTACTTCATTAGATGACTTAGCCTCCGTGTTCTTTGTAGGAGGTGAAACTATCAAATTATATCTTGACTTAATTGATGCGAAACCTGCATAACAAATGACGTTATACGTCTCAATAGTTTTCTATATAATTTCTTTTTAGCTTCACAGTAATATCAACTTTGAAAAAGACGAGAAACTGAGTCCAAACGTAGGATTATATGGACTTCAAACCTTTTATTTATTCGTGAAA
Source organism: Melikaiella ostensackeni (assembly GCA_032362435.1). Classification (NCBI taxonomy): domain Eukaryota; kingdom Metazoa; phylum Arthropoda; class Insecta; order Hymenoptera; family Cynipidae; genus Melikaiella; species Melikaiella ostensackeni. The sequence continues at coordinate 12,725 of JAUMHM010087492.1, read as the reverse complement.
TGAAAGTTTTGTGCTTATTTGAAACGAATGCCCAACAACATTGTTCCTTTTCTCTTTTTAAAAAAAATTATTTACCATATTTGCCTACCATCCCTCTTTTTCTTTGGTGAGACAGTCAGTAATGTGACTTTGTAGCTCAATTCTTCTGAAAACCTTTTTAAGGCATATCATCATCTGGAGATGTTATTACTGATGTTGGTGTCGAGCTATAGAAAATACGAGTGAAAAACTTATCAATATTCAAATGTAATGTTCAAGCCACATTTTAAAAAAACTTCGTCGTAGGAGACATGATTACCCTGAGGCCGGGCATGCTACTCCCTTTCAAAATTATTATAAAATTACTTGTGGTACAAGTAGCTATATTTGTTAAGTGGTACTTTTGGACTTATTAGGGATTTATACTTTACAAAGAAAACTACTTTTACTAACTTTATAATAATTTTAACGGACATCAAATGCCCTGCCTCAGGATGATCAAGTCATAATTTATGGCCTCATAAAGTTAATTAATTGGAATTCTGAAACGAAATTATTCTTCGAGCCTTCATAGGTTAAGAATTATGACCTTTAAAAAAACCTATTTCTTCATTATCAGCAAATAAGTGTTTTTGAAATGGGTTGTTTCATGCATATCCGACGCAAAAACTGTAACAGGATAAATGATGCGGGACGCAACTCTGCGTGAAATGAAAGAAAAAAAAAAGTTTTAGCTTTTATAGATCACGAGTTGTGACCATAAAACTTTTTCTATACAAAGCTTTTTCCGGAAAATGTTTTTGTTGTGATCTTTTTTTTAAATTGGAGAATGAAGATGGTAAAAATATTTCATCAAACAACTCCTCCGTGAAGACGTAATTTGCCAAATAAAAACCGCCGAGTCATTTGAAGCACCTTAAGAGTATGCGCACCAGGCTTTTATTGAATTTTACAATCACGAGATAGATATGAAGTAATCCATATTGAAAAATTTATAATATAGTATAACTTTTTTTCCACGAATCCATAATCTTTACTCTCCGCAGAATGTGTGTCAATCACGGAACGTGATGTGTACAGATCGCGTATCATGTTATTATGTCCTCCAAAATCTTATAAAACTCTCTATTACATAATACAAAGGTGATTTTAGTCCTTGTAATTGGTCCAAAATATCATAAATCTGCACCATGTTTATGCTTTCGTTTGCAAGAATTTATGAAAGATAATTACCTCAGGAAGATGAGTTTCACACTCTAATATATCTTACAAATATTAGAAATAATTGAGCATCACGAAGAAGATAGCGATTAGTATATAAGTATCAGAAACATCTTGTTTAGAATATTATTCGTTACGCTTTTCACAAATAACCAGTATTTGAAACAATGAACATCATTGTTGGAAATTTTTTCATCGCTTTGGCTGTTTTTCCTCATTCTGTTGGTAAGTATAGAATATTTTCATATGATATCTAGGTCATTCTATTCGTAGGGATCTTTTTGATGAGTCGAATACTTTTTCGGACACAATTTATTTTCGATTTTTGGAAATTGGCATAGTGGTAACTGTTTCTGTAAGTAATAACAGAGAAAACTTTGTAACCGGTTCCCATCAAGTTGAATGTTTGTGGGAGTTTCAAATGGGTCATCTCCGAAGCATTTTGCCATGGCTCTTACGTCATTTTTAGCGTTCACGTCATATTTTTAATAGAATGTCCTTGCTTTTCAAGTTTCTAAGTGGTATTCTTTTTAACAATAAGAGCGCTAGAATTTTGCTTTTAGATTTTGCTTAAAATGAAATAACATTGCATTATCTTGCTTGGACGTGCTCATTAGTATGTAAGTAAAGCTTCATCATCCATGAAATTAAATTTGATACCTGTATATTTATTTTCCAACCCTATCAGTTCATATGAATGAAAAAGTTTTTTTGTAATGTAGAATGGATGTCATTATTCTGTCGCGAATAAAAATTCCGAATCATCTTCGAAGCCTGGTTTTCTAGAGAACAACAATATAATTTTAAATATTATGACCATAACACATCATAAAAAGTGTTGTCATACTTAAATCTGTTATAAGAAAAATTTTCCAGCCTAATCGCGTTGTTTATAACATTAGAAAATGTATGCACTTGGTCATCTCCGAAGCCTTTTTCATCTCCGAAGCATTTTTTGATTGCGACCGGAAGATTTGAATTTGTTTGCAGTTACAGTATTATTCAACCATATTATGGATAACTATTTTATTTTAACCTAGTGAAAGACTTGAGAATATTTATAATATTTTAGAGTATAAAGTTTTTAGATCATTTTACGACCTTTGTAGGGTGTATCAAAGCTATGTCACTTCAGTTTCCAATGACTTACGTCCTCTTCGCATTTAATTATCATAAACAATTCCAACCTTCATCAAAACTATTATATGCAGCTTTCTGAGACGAATTCAACGATATAAAAATTTCAATTTCAATAAAAACTTGAGTTGAGGAGGTTCTTAACCCGTAGAGCCCAGCAATTGACACTTTACTTTTCCCAACTAATGTGAATAGTCCAACTTTTCACATCACCCGCCGCCAATAATACATCGATTGACATCAAGCAAAAAAGACGACTGTAAAAAGGAGCACGAAACAAATTTTTTCGTTGTCAAAACTACAACTTTTGACATTACAGAAATATTTTACTGTCAAAGCTGTCCAGAGTTACAGCTTTTGACGATCAATTATGTCAATGGTTTTCACATTGACAACAATAAAAAGTAATTTTTTAAACCTTTGATAGCATGTGGTCAATACTTGAGACATTCGCACTGAAAATACATCGACAATGAAATGCTTAACTGATTGGCTGCATATGTTTAAAAAACAGCGTACAATAAAACGTTTGACATCACTTTTGGACCAGATTTTAACGTTAGCGTAAAAAGATGACACGGTGCTGTCAAATGACGGACTATGAACATCATCCAACTAAACATGCTATCAAAAGTACATAGTTTGTCGCTCATCATAAAAAAAGATGTCAAAAGCCTGAAAGTATGCTTCTCATTAAACACCTCCGACTATTTATGCCTGAAAAGTTTCAAAATTCACCTCGTTTTGCTGTGAAAAGTACACCGGTTCATATTTGTTGGGAAAAGTACAAAATGTCAATCATGCGGTGTGTATTTGATGCATCCCCTGAGCCAGATAGCAGTTACAATTTTATTAAATCATGAACACTTTCATATTTAGACGTACATAAATGACAAGGTTCTATCTTTCTATTTGTACGTTCCAAGATAGAGCTCTCTAAATCTAAGTTAGTGAAAATGTTATTACCAAATTAGTAACACAAGTCAACAAAAATGACCGATGTTTCCCTTGAATGTAATATATTATTTCCGGAGTATTTTTTGATGCTGAAGACGAATCTATCCTCCATTTGTAGCCATCGACTGTAGTTTATCAGATATTTGCGACTCAATTGAAAGAAGATTGCAACAATTTTTTTAGGGGAAAAAATAATAATGCTCTATTTTAGTTATATTTAGTTTTGATTATGAACTGGGGATGAATTTGCTCATTTCTTCACTCCAAATATTCATCTGAAAAGAAATTTGATTTCGGATATTCCGTTCTTGACATATTATGAAAAATCTGCACCCCTGTCACCGAATTCATCAAAGTTCAGTAACGCATCAGCTTATTTGCTTCTAAGCACTCAAAATTACTTACTGTAGGGTTTTTCGGGTCGCTGATATCGAATCTGGAGTCAGATTTTTCAAATTCAAAATGGCTAGTCCAATATGGTGTACCAGAGTGGTGAACTGGATTCTCAAGGGCACGGCACGAAAAGCATCCTTTGTGGCTCAAAATTACCATACACTAAAGTAATTGAACCCTTCACGGTGGGCTTCAATGATTCGTAGTAGCTTCGTCTTTAAACAAAATTTGATTTGGTTATACGCACAAAATGACAAAATGAAATGGTCTTTTTTTCTTGAACAAAACCTTTACACTTGAAAAAACGATCGATAGAAAAATGGTCTTGATTTCGTCACATTTCTTCACGAAAAGACTTGGATTGCCGCATTTTCGGTGTTTGAATGCATTCCTTATACCAGTTGTGTCGTTATATTATGCAGAATGATGTTAAATTAAAAATTAATCACGATTGACGGTTTTAAAATGCATGCTCTACTTAAAAGGCGAATATCTTTGCAGTAGAGCGTATCACAAAAATTTAATATTTTGCTTTCGTTTTTGGTTCGGGCTGAAAAGTTTCCGGTAGATGCCAAAATAATTCCCGAGAAAGATGAGTCTTAAAAGAAGTCTCCAGTTTGCGCAAGGTCATTGTATGTCAAAATAAGGAAAAATAATACATTTTTTTTATCGCCCATCCGGATCAGGAATAACCATTTTCATGCCTTTGGCGATGGGAAATCTATTATTTTTCCCTATTTTGACCAATAATGACCTTGCGCGGACCGAAGGCTTTTTTCAGGTCTCATCTTTCTTAGGAGTTATTTTGGCATCTACCAGAAATTTCTAAGCCCTAACCAAAAATGAAAGCAAGATATTTAATTTTTTCGATACGCCCTATTATGCGGGAACTAAATCTAAGACTTTCAAAGAACAACCGTTCGAAAGCTTAATAAAATTCACGTCATAATTATAATTTGTGAAATCTTGCACGTTCAACTCATCGCCAAATCTAGAAAATTGTTCTTAAAGATTTGTAAAATTAATAAACTCGAATGCAAATCTTTCTCTGAAAATCTGGACCAGGAATAAGAATAAATATTGTATGATTGCTGAGTAAGCATGCAAACAATTTATTCGTCAAATGGAAACTTCTGCGAAGCTAAACATACATGATTTGTCGGTTATTAGATGCAACGTGAGATCCCAAAATAGATAATGGTTATCAATAAAATGCAAATAACTCCTAATAATATTATCATAATCAAAATATAATTATTAGATTTACAAAATTTAAAAAGGAGTATATATATATGGGGCATTATTTCTGAAGTGAACCTACCGAAAACATGAAAGTTCTCTGATCGGACTCAAACTTCAGGAAAGTTTAATCCTATTAGATAGCAATTTATGAGAAAAATGTTGCCATCGGAACGCATATTTACCGAGGGAGAGGGGGTGAAATTTTTGGACTTTTCAAGTTGTATAACCTTTTAGCGACAAAATATGCAGTAGTTTCGAGAAAATTATCCGTCACGTATTTTTCTGATTTGAGAAAAATAATTTTACTGTGAAGGTACAAAGCCACTAAAGATTAGTAGAGAATTACTTATTAGATTAATAAAAATATTTACTGATTCGATGGTGATAGGCTGTTAATTGTTTAGTAGTGAAAGTATGTGAAATTTAGAACTGTATGTGTGTCATTCCATAAGAAAAGGTTCCACTCTGTTGATCGTAATTCAGAAGATTCCCGCATTTTTCTCTCGGAAGAGAGCAAATTTCATGTTTCAAAAAAAAAAAAAAATGTCGGGAATTAATCCGAGTTTATGCCTACGGTCTTAATTCCATACCGACAGAGTGGTACTTTTTCATATGAAAAGACACATATATTATTTAAAAGAGGGTTATAAAAGTGGTAAACATGACGTATTTACTTTACTTTATTCAAGATAAATATGAGGCACCGGTTGAAAAAATGAGATTAGTATATTTAAGAGTAGGGGTGGGAGGAAGGGGGCTCTAAACGTGGCATAAGAATAGAAATGTATTTTTTCTTTATTTGAAAATAAAATTTTAGCTTTGCCACCGATAATTTCAAATTTCATGTCCGTTGAAGATATTTTGACTGAAAAAGATACTGTCGATATAATCTCTCCGTTAAAGGGCAATTATTCCTTATGAAAGAAGTTTAAACAAAATTTTAGATGTAATATTTAAAGTGTCGATTGGCACTCACTTCAAATAAATTTAAGGAGTCGCACCCCCTGATTTTTCACCATTTTTAGAAGGAGTCAACGTGTATTTATGATTTTTTCTGTACAATGATCATTAGAGATCGCTAGAGAATTTCAAAACATTAAATTATTCCTTTAAAATGAAAAACAAATTTATCCAAAAGTTATGAAAAAACGATTGATTTGATTTGATAGGAGCACAATTTCTGGGAATATAATTTTAAGATGTATGGTGAATTGTATGCATTTTTGTATATACATTATTCATCATTTCCATTTTGTTTTACTCTAATAGTGCTTTTAAGTAAAGAGCTAAAGCTCAAATAATATAAATTTACTGATTACGAAAAATAAAACAAGCATTCAATTGATGTAGCAAGCGAAAATTTACTAGTCATTTCAAAATTCAAAACTTTCCGACTGAATTTCTCAGTTATGCAATTATAGTCTGCATTGTCTGTAATATAATTCGATAATGAAAGACGTAAAGACTAATATATGCAAACAAAGATACAGGCCTGTTTTTCCTGCGAAATTTGTGTTAAGCAAACATTTCGCATATCATATCTTTATAAAGCTGTACGGTAATTTATATCTATTATCTTAACTCTCGGCGAAACCTGAGTCGAATGGCGGCAAATTTGCCTCAGATTCATGAAATACAAATATCGTAGAATTTTATGTTTTATAATCAAGAGAAGGAAATAATCATATCAATACTAAATTATAAAATTTCAAAAATTTTCATTCTAGTGCATTTATGTACTAAAAAGGCCCACACGTGTTTAGGAAAATGTTTAAGCCATGAGTTTTAAGGATAATTTCATTAGATACCCGAATCAAAATCTAAAAAAGTTGCTGTATTTCCTATTATAATTGCTGGGTCTTGAAGAATTTTTGCCGAGGGCATTTTTGTCAATAGAAAGTTCTCAAGAGCTGAAAAAAATTCTTCTCCTATTTATACAGGTGTTAAGAATTTTTCCGAATACAGAGGTGATTTAAATAGGAATTATCTCTCAGAAAATGATTGTCTGAGAACCGCAAAAAATTGTAAAGACTTTCTTGACCTCCAAGTATGTAAAAAAATTAAAATTGTAGAAAATTAATAAAATCAGCAGACAGGGGGTAGGGTGTAAGATTCTAAAAATGACCCTGAAATAATTAGTGGACGCTACCTATTACACAAAGCGTTCATAGTTTAATTAGTTGCTTCTAATGCCTGTTAAAAAATATTTTGTAGAATATTCAATAGTTACACTGATTCACAATTTGAAGGATGTACATATTATTTTGCTAAGATTTTGAGAAACCGTCAAACAATATATACGGTAACATTTGTCCGACGAATTATATTTTTCATTTTGTTTAAATAATGCGATTTCAATAACTCGGCTTCAAACAGGGCTCTAAAGCCCTGTGCACAATTACATTCAGAGATGAAAATTAATGAAATTGCACCACTTAAATAAAATAAAAACTGAAATGAGTTAGACAAACATGTGCGGAAAAACTCGGCCAAGTTCATGACTGCTAACATTTTATTTATTTATATTAAACGTAATCAAAGTTGTGAAATAAAAAAGTGAAGTTACGTACAAATAGTGAGAAATTCATAAATACAAGTGTTTTTTAATTAAAGAAATCAGTTTAACGAATGAGTTTATTGAAAAATTTTTTTGTTTGATGAAAAACTCAAATGATAGTTCATCGGAATAAAAAAGATTGGCAGGCCCCTAATATTAATAAACTAATTCAGTGGACGCAATCCTTTAATCAAAAACATTTCTATTCATAAATTTTATACCACCCGGACTTGGCTTCATTTTTTCATTACACAACATTGATTACGTTTAACATGAATAAATAAAATATTAATAGTCACGTACCTGGAGATTGATTCCCATGAAACTCTACATAGATATAGTTAGTAAGATTTACATAGCCACTTTTTCAGGAGAAGGTGATCCATAAACATATTATGGAGTTAAATTTGAATTTATCCAAAAATTTATTATTTTTAACAAGCAGGCGCACCGACGGTTTTTCTTTAGCAGAATTTCATTAATTCTTCTCGCAGTAATAACAAATCCACATACAGTAGTAAATTTTTCTAACATTGAAATATAATTTATTGTGATATACAGTCGACTTTTTCTTAAGTATTTTTGTTCAATTTCAGGATCACCGGATTTCTCTATTTCTCAATTAGTATCATTCAAACTTATAGAATAATTATTGTCAAAAATTTTCTCCCAGAATTCGGTAAAAAATCAGTATAACTTAGTGGATGATAAGTTTGTGTATTTTCGTTATTTAAAAGTAAATGAAGATTCATAAATTCAAATTGATGGTCACGATATTTTTTGCCCGCATTCGGATGGGTGAATTATAGATTATAGGTTTTTAAAGCAAGCGAAGATGACAAATTTGAAAATTTCGATTACAAAATCATGCTTATTGACTTCAAAGAGTTTTACAACGGTATTGGGTAAAAGTTTTGGGTTAACTATAAATAAACACAATCTTTAATCATTAATATTCTGCAAAACACGATGGTGTATTATAGTATATCAAACGTTATATTATTTAGTCAAAGATGGTTTTATATGAAAAAGTAAATCGATCGATTAGCAGCATATGTAAACCTTATTTACTATATCTATGTCAAGTTTCATTGGAATCGATTGATTTGTTTTAGCTGAAGTTGCGTCTGCATGTTAGAAACCGTTAAAAAATGAGTGAAAATGAATGAAAAATGCAAAATTTTCATCATAAATCCATGTACACTCAAACTCCAATATAAGGACACTTTTGGGAGTTGCTCCGCACTGGCCTTGCTCCTAAAGTGGATTCCTCGAAACATAAACAGTCAGGGACGTGTGAACCACTTCCTAATATTACGCAATCTCCGAACGTGAGTACGAATGTCAGTACCTGCACACTGCGCCTTCATCTATACGCTGCTGGTGTTCCACGCTTCGTTGAACACCGTTCGAGTGTATTTCAAATTCATCAAAACTACTTTTGAATATGATGACATGATATATATATATATATATATATATATATAAACAACTGAGAAATATGTATAAATATATAAACAACTGAGAAATGCGCTATTTATGACCCCTTGGAAAGCTGTTTTTTTCATAGAAAATAATGCTCGAAGATTTTTTCTGACTTTCGTGCTGGGTAGAGCAGCTCAAAAACTGTCAACAAGGAGAGTTAACAGATTTTCGATTCTTTTCGCGTTGGTCCCCTTTTCTCGTCGTACGTTACATGTGTGGTAGCTCCCTTATAAGGTCTTGATACTTCTCCTCCTTTTCCTTCTTCTTGACTGTAATGTAGTTGTTGGTCGAAACCAAGAATTTGATCACGAACAAGGTTTGTTTTAAGAAGTCAAGGAGTTTTCAAGGAGATGACAAGTCTCAAGTGTTTGATACGGACTACTGGATTGAATTTGTAGTTCCAGTAAATTTTGCGCTTCTTGTTCTCAACAATCGACTTTATCTTCCTGCAAGAGTTCAGCAGGGCAGGGTCGCGGTTAACACCATAAGAGCGACAAAGATGGTAATAAAGCACTTTTAGGGCTGCATTATGCCTCTGAAGATACGTCGTTCCCGCATGAGTGGGGCACCCGGATAGTATGTGCCATAGGTGCTCAGAATGTACATGACACTCTCTACACCTGTTACTGGGAATTTCTTGACGTAAGATGCGGCTACGGTATACCAATGTGAAAATCATAACAGCCTGACACACGAAAATAAAACCCTTTGTGCCTGAATTAGGTTCTGGAGCAATTCGAGGAAGTTGTTGACCTCTGCTTTCTTCACTCGGGCTTTAAGAAGTGATGCATACAGTTGGTGTAAGACACTTCCCTCACTTCTAATGTTAAGATCCAGGTCAGGTGTCTCCGCTGCCTGCTCCGCGGCTTTGTGAAAAAACGCTCATTTCCCAATCATCTCGTATTTCCTGACCATTTCGAGGACAGACCCTCTTTCATTCGCCACGATGTGAGCTCTTCTTGAGATAATCCGGTCACAAGGACACTCGATCTTCAGAAGGCCGCGGCCTGCCTTTTCGGAATGGAATGTATAAGCGCGGAACGGACAAGTTTATATGCAAGCTCTGCTGTATATGTATGATCTTACATGTGGCGACATCGGGGGCCGTGAGCTCGTGTTTCGTTCATAGAATGACCCCAAATGAATACAGGAGAACCAGGACGGCAAGCATGTTAGTTGCAGATATCTTATTCAGCGCAGACAGATTGAAAAATCAACTCTGTCGAAGGAGATGCTTGTGTCTGCTTTGGAGAGCCTCTGTTACTGATGTTATGTCCCGAATGCGGATCTCTCGCACGCCCAGGTGAAGGTAAGTCCTCTAGAAGGTGACGCTGGTCACGATATATTTTCCAAATAAGATAGTACATCTGGTTTTTCAAAGGAGCATCAATGTCTCTACGCATTCCACTATGTGTGGGTGAACCTTTGAGCTTTCTAACTGAAAGATGATAAGTCTTTGCGAGATTAAATCCAAAGCCTTCTGGTAATCACCCAGGCCATCGACAGATTGCGATTGTAGACTAAAACGTCTTTGCAGACGCTCCTGCGATTAGCAGGTTCTCTTGACAGCCTAATACGCTCCCTTCCGATCCACGTTGTTCTCAACTCTCCCTCCCTACAGGTCCAGTTGTCCAAACAATCCTGTCGTTCAGGATAGCTGCAAATATCGTACACAGCATGTTTAGACAAGTTATTGGCCTGACCGTGTCAAAATATTTCGTCTTGATTTTGTCTCCAAGACGTTCCATTTTGTCTCCAAGACATTGAAGTCTGGTTCCGTCTCATAAGCCAAACTTGCTAGACATCAAATTTGTCTTGGGTTTATGGTGATAGCTCTTAGTGGGGTGCATTCAGCAAGACGAACAAAGCTTGTCTCAAGACATAAAGATTTCTGTTATGTCTTGGCCAAAGGTCAATACAAAAGGGGCCAGATAAGATAGATTCAAATTTGTAAATGAATTTTTTGTTCGATTTTTAAAATAGCTATTCGAAAGTACAAAAATAAGAATTTGTGGGTCTTCACGACTATAGCCATCTAAAATTTTCTTTAAAAAGATTAATATTGCAGTTTTCTATAAGAATCTCCTAAGCCGTAAGAAATACGGAAAAATGGACAAAATTTTCGAAATTTTCGCCAAACAAGTGTAATAGTAACAATAAATGAAATAAAATGGATTCATTTAATATGCATATTGCATAATTAATTTACAAAATTATTTAAACATAAATAACAAATAGCTTTTATGATGGTATAAGGAAGACCCTTTTCGCCAGGGCAGGTAGGCAATAGAAACCTTTCTCCTGGCTTAAGAGATAAATAAAGTATGGCTCCGTCTCATAAGCCAGACTTCCCAGAGTTCTTGAACAAGTCTTGGATATGTCTTAATTGCCCATCATCAAGACGAAATCCAAGACGAAATATTTTTACACGGGTGTAGTTACTTGGTTTGGGTGATTCTCTTTTCTACGGTAGGAGTACAGCGTGTCCTAACACCAGTCACTGCGGAATGGGCGTCTCTCACTTTATACCTGTATGTGAGGTGAAGATCCGGCCTAGATCTTGGTTTGTAGAAGTAAACTTCTTTCACTAGAAGTTCTTGATACCATTTGGTGCGGCAGCCGAGAAGTTCTTCGTGCCCCTGAGTGCTTTACTTACCTCTTCGGCAGTGATGGGTGGGCATTGCTCCTCGGACGTAATGTGGTTGTCACACGGCTCCTTGAAACGCATGATTTCTTCAGTGTCGTCATGTAAAGGGTGTTGAGCTTAATGAATCTCTTTCCGAAAAGTCTTTATTTTCTCGGATTTGGGTAGGTTTCTGACAGAAACAGGTGGATCGCTGGAGGAGTGCGATGGGTCAGCGAGAAACTGCTGAGTCTCCCTGACCCAACCCTCCCTCTCCTGTATTTTCCTCCTTGCGTCAGATAACAGCCGAATTTCGTCAATAATTTGCTACTTGATAGTCAGCAGCTTTGAGTTGCTGAATATGTGATGAAAGATCATCAATTCTCGAGAAAACTTTTGGATCCTTACCGTAGAAGGCTTACCAAATGCTATGTAGTCAATGCCGCACTAAATACGGGACGCATACTGTTTAGCCCACCCAATCTCCTTGTTTAGTGAATGCAAGCGCCTTTTGGTCATTTTATCTATCGTCGGCGTTACCCTTCAATTTGAATCGGTTACAGCTCTCCTGCATCGTGAACTGAACAAGTGAAGATCCAGTGGTCAGACTCCTCCGAAAGGTTCTCACGAAGGGCGGCATTCATTTCAGTCAGATCTTGGGGCTTAGGAGGAACCTGGATGTTGATGTTTTTCCTCATCCTGAAATTGCCATCTTTTCTCGGGAGATGATTGATTTTTGCAGTTGGTTTTAACGTCGCTTCCTTTTCCTCGCCTGTGGCTTGTTCTTGCAGCGGTTGGGGAAGCATTTCGTGCACATCTCCTGTTCGCAACAGGTTGTCGGCGTGGTTTCGCAACGTCAGTTTCAAAACGTGCAAAAGCTCTAAGTGTACCTGACACCACAGAGTGTGCAGGTGCGTCATGTAACTTCTGCGATGAGGAATAATGCTGGCATCGTAGCAATCCAGCAAGTCATCCGTGAGTTAATCCATCTACGAAAGACGTCGATCGTCTCGCCAAGTCGCCATCGTCTTTCCATCCAGATTATATAAATATATATTTTTATTATATACCACTGTGGGCAAAAAATAGGAAGACTTTGTTCATATTTTTAAATTTTTTATTTATTCTTCC